>VZTG01000491.1:1116414-1221414 GCA_013397845.1 Melanocharis versteri
TGCGGGGCTCCGGGCGGGAGCGGCCCCGCCCGGGCACGGCCCCGCTCCCGGGGCAGGTGGGGGCTGCGCTGAGGAAACCGAGAGGGCAGGAGGACAAAGGCCCTGCCAGGAGAAGTGGAGGGAGGCAGGAGCGGGAGGACAGGGAAAGGGCGGGCTGCTATGCTCGCTACGCTATTTATCGTTTTATTACCCCGGCTTACACGGAAGGAAAACAAAGAACCGCAATCGAAGGGCTATAATACACGTGAGGGGAGGTATTTCTGTCCCCTGACGAGCCCCGGAGTTTCGGCTCTAGGTTTCGCCTGCCAGCGTCGATGTGCCCGACGGAGACGAACCTCTCTGCCCTCGGTGGAGGGGCGAGCATCGGTCCCGGAGTTTCGGGCGCCCAACACGGGCCTCTCCCCCGTGCCACTGGGCGGAGAGCGAGTAGCGGTGGCCTCGTCTCCTCATATCCGCGGGGCTGATTTTGTTTCCCACGCAGCGCCGATGTCTCTCCCCCTTTGATAATCTGCAACTTTTGCTGCTCTTTACTGATATTCTCTGGTTTCCCCTCAGCCTCTTAAACGCGTGGCGGGGGTGAGCGGAAAGGCATTTCGGCTCAGCCCGCAGAGTCTATCCGGGATTTATTTCCAGTAGGTGGAAAAGAAACAAAATCCCGGTGTTACCTCCCTGCCCTCCACAAATAATCAGGTTCACTGCAGGGCGAAGGAGAGGGAATAGGAGCACCTCGGGGCCGCCACCATCCAGGTGGAGCTTTGAGGGTCGGTCGCGCCGCTCCCCCCAGCCCCTGTCCCGCGTGTCCCCGCGACCCCTCTCACCTTTCAGGAAGCAGACCCTGGCCCCGGCCTCCGGCAGGCTGGAGAGCAGGGCGTTGAGGACGATCTGGGCTGTGCTGTCCTTCTTCAGCTTCTGCCAGTGGCCCGTGTCCTGGTCCAGCACCACCACGGCCGCCAGGCGGGCGGCCCCCGCCGCCCCCTCGCCGCCCAGCAGCAGCCGGGCTCTGGCCGCCGCGTCGGGCACCACGAAGTGGAGCGGCACGGCCCCGCCGCGGGCCCGCCGCATCACCACCGAGTTGAGGTTGACGTTGAGCGAGCCGCGGAGGCAGGAGGCCGAGTAGGACAGGTAGGGGCGGCAGTCCAGCACCAGGCAGCGGGAGGGCTCCTTCCGCAGCAGCTTCCGCAGCTGGCGGCAGTCGAGGGACGTGACTTTCATGCCGGCCGAGGGTCGCGCCCCGCGGCAGCCGGGGTAGGAGCGGAGAAAGCGGCAGGAGGGCGGCCGGTGCTAGCGCGGAGCCGGCGGCGATGGGACGGGGCGGGAGGGACGGAGGCACCGCGGGGCCGCACCGAGCCCGGGCAGGGAATCCCGGCCGGCGCCGCCGGGCATTTATATGAATGGGAGGCCGGGCCGTGACGACACTGCCCATATAAGGGGAGTGACGCGCCCGCCTCCCAAACATGGACATCCCCCGCCCCGCGCACCGCCCCCTGGCGGGGATCCCCTCCCTCCCTCCCTGGCGGCGGCAGATCAGGAGCGCCGGCAGAGGAAGCTGAAAAACGCCGCAAAAATTCTCCACTCATCGGCTGAGGCTCATCCCGACATCACCCCCGCCCCCTCCCCAGCCTGTCAGGAGAGTAGGGAAGCGTGCCGGAGGGGCGGAGGAGAAGGAAGGAGGGAAGGAAGGAGGGAAGGAAGGAAGGAAGGAAGGAAGGGCAGCGCTGGGGCAGGCTTCTCGCACCACGTTGCGAATGGAGTTTCAGTTCCCCTCATTCCCCTCTCACTGTGTATCCTCACCCCCAGAAAAGCCTGAGCCCAGGCAGGCCTGCCTGCGAGAGCTCTGCTGCTCGCGGGATGGGAGATGCTCACTCCTAGATCCCCTCGGAAAGAGTTGGCTCCTCTGCTTAGGCCACGGTTTGAATCAAGGCAGCTTCGAAGTGATCAGCGAGAACTGCCTGGGGAACAATCTCGAGGATGCGGTTACTTGGCTCAAGTTTTACAGGCTGGCAGCTAAGGAGCAAACAAGGAGTAACGGACTGGGAAAAAGCAAGATGTGCCATTTCTGCAAAATTAGTGAGTGCTCTGAAGCAATGGAGACAAGGATGAAAGGGCCACCTGCAACACAAAAATTGTTGGTATGGCTGTCTGAGGGGAGGGTCCCTTTCCTTGTGGCTGCAACACTGTGTCTCAAGGACTTGCAAGACTTACACCACAGACCGCTGATTGTGCCTGTGTCCAGAAGTCATGACACTAAGATGCACAGGAATTAGAAAATATGTCACTTGCCCTTTCCTTGTTGATAGTTTTGTAAGGAGACCAAAAAGAGGAGTGGAAATTCCTAGAAGAAGTTAAGCAAAAGGATGAGCTTCAGTCAAGCTCATTACAGCCCGGGCAGATGACAGTGGAGCTATCTAAGAGCAGGGTGTCATTTGTTCTGATGGTGCCCTGAAAGAATGCTCACCTCAACAGAAGGCAGGAAGTGCCATCCCTGCCTCAAATTGCCTGCAGCTGAAACAGAGAAGCATGAAAGAGACTGTGTGAAGAAAATGGTCAAGCTGATTGAAAGAATGGCAACTACTGGTTTTGAAGCAACTCCTCCTCCTCTTCCTCTTTCAATCCCCCTATAGTCCTCCCATCTGGCTCCTTCTAACCTGACCCCCCCTCCCCGACTCCCCTCCTCTGAGTCAGCCAGGGTATGAGATGGAACAAAAATAGAAGTAGCTTGTGGGTAGGGGCAGATGTTCACAGCACATCTCAGCGTGGGTGTTGCCTTCACCTGGCCGCTGCCATCACGGCAGCCTGGCTCCTTCCCTTTCCCTGCATCCACCCTGGGAGGCAGCTGGGCACTGTCAGAGCCACATGGCTGGGCGAGACCCACGTGCCAGCACGGTTCCTGTCAGAACTGGATCACCACAGCTGTGCCAAAAACCTTCACATGGACTAGATGGGAAACCTGGCATGGGCAGGGGTGCTGTGACCTAGTCCCACTCACACAGGAAACCTCCACACCACCTGAACACAACCTGCCTCTCCTCCCTCTCAGCCCCCAGCTTCAGGACCCACTGCTTCCTCCCTGAGAAGCAGCCTGGTTCCCTTGGGACTCAGACTCCAGTAAGAGCTCAGCTGGCAAACTGGTCCCAGCGGGCCATAGGGAGGGGAAGAGGTGCTGTGGGCAGATGCTGGTGCGCTCCTCCCTCCCGGGAGGAAGGAGGGGGCCAGCACAGTCACAGTATCATTTCCTCTCAGGAAACCCAACCGAAATGTGGAGGGGTGAGAAAGAGAGCTTTTCCTCCCTCCACACTCCTGCCTGAGGTGATACCTCTGAAGCCGGGGCAAATTACCCCAGCCCAGAAAATCAGTTCTCTGAGGAGTACCTGAAGTTTGGCCTGTGCTGGTGGCAGGGTGTATATCACCAGACCTGACCTGCAGCTGACCTTCCTCCTTTTACACACCTAATGCTGAGCATCCAAACAACTGCCTTTCAGTAGATTACAGCTCTGCTTTTGTTTCTTAATGGAGTGAGTCATGACCACCTTTTTATTAGGAGAAAATAACAAGGCTAACAGCAGCAGTACTAATGCTTCCTCCGCTGCAGGGTGCTGGATGCAGTGTCCCTGACTTCTCTGCCCACCAGCAAAATGTCTCACTAGTGCTTGGAAACAAATGAGCAATCGGGGCTGATGCTGTCAGGGCTGTGGGATGGACATGGATACTCTTTCCTGCTGGAGCAGCTCCTTCATTTGTCGGGTGCTTCCAGCCAGAAGAGAGAAAGCGCCTCGATTCCTGTAAATGGAAGTGGTTGAGTAAACTAGACCACTCTCTGCTTTAAGTAGGAAACTCCCCTCCTCCCTGCAGCATTTTACATCATTCCCACTTAGGTTCTGCTGCATCTCTCTGCTCCTCCTCCCGCTTCCCCCTGATAATCTCCCAGGCTCTTTCGGCCTTTGTGTTGGGTTTTTATCGGGACTTTCAGATCAGCTGGTCCTTTCCTTTTCTTCCAGGCTGAATTTCCCCTAACCTAGCACATTCTTCCCTTCTCCCCTCCCCACCTCCTCTGGGCTCTTTGTTTCTGCCTGTTCTCAGTGCTGCAAAGGGAAACTTTCTCGCTGCAGCTGGGGAGTGGCCGCCCCATCTCCCGAGGGGCGCGGCTGGACCTCCACCCCAGGCAATAGCATCCAGAAGGTATTGTCCAAGAGTAAAACACTGCCTTTTGGAGAGAATAAAACTCAAAACGAGCTTTAAAAGGGGGTTTACATGAATAGACGAACAGCATTTCTTGGGAAGCAAAAGAGACAGGCTTAGCCAAGTTTCTAGAGCTTGACTTGCCTCAGCTGAGATATGGGATGCCCTGTGCTGGATGTTACAAACGTGCTCGTAACTCAAGAGTTAAGACCAAAGGTGAGAGAAAGCCAGCGAGCTCCTGGAAAGGAGACTAAGGAGAAGGCAGACCAAGGATCATACAGGAGATAGGTCAGGGAGGTGTTGTAGAGAATAACCTAAATGCCATGGAGTCCTAGTCTGGGGCTTGAGCTGCATCATATCCCTGCCGGGGCACAATCCTGAACCCACATCCTCCTGTTGGTTGTGAAATGCAAGAAATTCCTCAGATGAACAAAGCATAGCACAAGGCAGCAGAGAAGATGGGTTGGCATTTCTTTAATGTTACTAAGTTTTCCATATCATCAGTTTCTAATTTTGGAGTGGCTGATGTCAAAACACTTACAGGACAAGCAGTGAGATAGGTTTGTGCCAGTAAATGGAGGGCTGCAAGACACTTAAATTTATACCCAGGGCTAAGGTCAGCTGAGCTGCAGCAATAGGAGATTGTCAAGCTGAGACCTCACTGGTGTCATGACTTGGTCACTCATGAGACAGGGTCATGGATCTAAGATCAGATCATGATCGTTCGTCTCATTACGAATTTCTCTCAGTCTCAACAGAACACCTGTTGCCAAAAGCTGATTCTACAGGGTGAAAAGCACTATTACACACAGACAGGAGTTGCCCGCACTCAGCATTTCTGAAAATCAGGCTGAAAGGGAATCTCAGTCTTAGTCTGATTTTTACCTGACTCATGCCTACGTGACTGTGACTGCACTGACTGCTGTAAGCTGCTGTCAACAGCTACAGTCAGGAGTGAAAGAGGAATGAACCAAACCTCCTGCCACCTTTTAGAAGCCTCTGTTCTTTCTGTTCCACTAGCTGGTGGCTTAACCCTGCATACAGATGGAAGATAATTTTTAAAACAGGGAATCCATCTATCTCTACAATCAAGTTTCAATTTCTCTGCTTGCCTGATATGGCCCAGAGCATCATGAGCCATATTGATGGAACACTTGCCAGACCCAGTTATGAATGTAAAGAACCCGTCTTCCCATTTTTAACCACATACTATCCCTGGGGTAGCTGCAGTAATTGCTTACATGGGAAAATTATTTCTGTAGTTAGCTGCCTTTAATGTGAGACAAAGCCCTTTTGTTCTTTTATCAACTTGCCAGTTCTCATTTGTTCTTTTCTCTTCCTGCCACTGCTTCCCCACATGCATTTCTTGCCGTCTCATCCTGTCTCTTCCTTTTTCCTGGATGTATTTCCCAGGAACCTGCTCCCATTCTGCATTGGCAGATCTCCCTGCACTAACACAGCCATCACCAGCCTGGCTGGGCTTTCACTCACGTCTCCCAGCTATTCCTGCCTTTCTGTGCCCAACTAACTTGTCATACTGCAAGTCCTTGTGTGTGGTTACTGCTTCTTTAGACTGTTGTGAGACACCAAGTGACACAAAATATTCCTACATATGCTGTTTAATTGGCTATTAGAACAAGCATGTCTTGAAGGAATGCTGTACACTTCAGTCCAGATCTTTTGGAAGCAAATCTTATCGTCACTGAATCTGATTCTCTCTGCCTTGGTCCTTCTGACTGACTCATTTCTTAAGCACCAGGTTGTTGCCTAGAGGCTATAATCACATAAGTATAATCCACTGCACAGTGTGTGTTACTATGCCCACTCCACCGAGAATGAGTACAGCTCCTGGGTACAGAAATTACTTTTTAAGCTCAAAATGGAACAGCTCATGCTTTTAGCTGAGGATGTTTTGGAGCCATTTCAGTAGGCTACACAGATATAAGCAAACAAACACATTCAGTAAAACCCCATACGCCTCTGTTATCTATAGCACGGCCAGTAGCAAGAAAAATTCTCACCCCACAGCCCCTGCTTGTTTTCAGGGGTCTCCAGGCATGACACAGTCAGGACAGGGCAACCAGTGGGTCATGGTGCAGACTACAAACCACCTCATTTACTCCAGCACAAGCATGGCATTGCACATCCCATGCCTGAAAAGCCCTTTATCCCACCTTTGCAAACAGAAAACATGCAAAAAGTAGATCTTGGCTTTGGTCTGCCCTCTGGACATCACCCTAGATGGTGTTTCGGGGTGCTGTTTGGGTCTGCTCAGGGTGTCTAGAAGGCAGCTGCGGGGAAAGGGGAAGCAGCTGGAGCTGGTGGGCTGGGGGAGGCTGGGGCCACCCCGAGCTGTGGAGGGGAAGCAGATAAAGCAGAGCTCCCCTTTCCCAGCACTAACACGGGTAATGGGCTTACAGGGAAGCCAGGACAGCTGCTGGAGGAGCAGGGAAGCTGTTCGGCGGCACAGTGCTGGCACTGGGGTCGCTCCCTGTGGCTGCGCTTCTCCACGGCTGAGGGCTCCAGGAACAGGTTCAACAAAACTCTGTCCAGAAAGACTTACACAGAATGAATCCTGCCTCGCGGTACAGGTGGGCTGGATGACCTTTCAAGGAGTCCTCCTACAAATCCCTGTTTTACAGGATTATGTGGGTCACGTTCAGGCACACATGCCTGTGACTTGGTAACTGTCCTGAAATTAAATGGCAAAGTAACCTGAATTAATAACTTAATAAACTTATTTCTTTTTACTGAGTGTCCTCTCTGCTCAAGTTGCTTTGTGGTTACTTCAAGTATTGTCTCTGTCCGCTGACACTGAATCATCCAGAGAACAACAAAAAAAATTTGAACAAAATATTTTTTTCCTAAAATAAACCCAGTGAAATAAACTTGTAAAAGAGAGGAAATAATTTACGTCTTTTATGTTCCTTTCTCCTAGGTTCCTACTTACTTAAGCCCATTTAAACTTTGTATCAGCTTATTACATCCGGTGAAAGTACACTACAGCTTATTAAAATTTAAAGCTGTTACTCCAAGGGAAAACACTGAAAGCTCTTTTATGGATTAGCCAAGCCGGCAGGATGTGGCTTCGACTTTGTATCCTTTTGATGGCATAGCTAACTTGAGCATCTTTATAAAATAAACCTCCCCCATCACTTTGGGCCCATTATAGTTTTCTTTGCACCTAAGCGTTTTGCGCCAGTAGGACTACATTCCACCTCTGTATTTTACAGGCAGAGTAAGAGTTTATCATACACTAACTCTTGAGAAACAGAGCTATATTTAAGGTAAGGTATAATGGGAGTAAATGCCAGCAACAATGTCCTTCATTTAAAAACAGGAGAGTTAAAAATAATAGATGATACATGCCATGCTTTTGCTCACCTCTGTCCTGTAGGAAGAACATGATCTGAGATCAGCAGGACATGAGTAATAATTTGTACTGGTACTATCAAACACACAGCTGTACCACTGCAGCACCTTGGTTTCTTTTAAGTCAACTTTGTATTGGAAACCCTTGCCAATATAATGCTGTTGCTCCTAATATGAGCCTTCACCACAGTTTCCTACTGACAGAAAAGAGCCTGTGGGGTGACACAGCTGATTTCCTCTGCAGCCATGGCAAACGGCCTCTTGCACAGGAACTCTTGCTCCAGAAACTGCCTTTCCCATTGGTGTGCAAACTGCACCCCAGCAAGCAGGGCCTGGGTCCTCAGTCCTCTGATCCCTCAGCTTCAAGCCCATTTAATCTCACTTCCTATTACTTCCTCCCTGAAGCTTGGGAGTCTGGAAGAGGCCAGCGTATCAAATTTAAAAGTGGGATTTCCAGGTTTATTAAGAGTCTCTTGTTTATTAAAGAGAAAAAAACCTTCAAAGCCAAGCCATTCCCATCGCCCTTCCCAAGTTTCTCTTGGGAAATGAGCCTTCTAACAGACACTGTTCACAGTAAGGGCTCTCTAGGGCTACCTTATAGCCTACAGCTAGCAGACAGTCCCATCCTATAATCCTGATAAAGAAAGTAACAACCAGTCCTTCAGAGCATGAGGAAAACGCTTCCCCTACAAACTCCAGCTTGCTTCATCCCTTCTGCACCCAGCAGATTCAGCTTTGCTTTCCTTTGCCAAGATATCAGCAGAAAGGTCCCAGCAGAGCCAGTGGTTGCCATGCTGGAGGGGCTGGACCATCCATCACCATCCTCTCCTCCAGCTCTGGGGTGTGAAGTGTAACCTCTGACTGAAGATCAGCACAAAGCCATCACATTTCACATCACTGCAACTGTTTGCTGCCTGACTGTGTGCTGCCTGACTGTGTGCTGGAGGTCCCATGAAATGTGGCTTTGGGGCTGCAAGCTTTGGCAGTCTTCATTATTCATGAACTGTGAGCAGGGACTTCAGTCACTGAGCATCATGCTGCTCTCTGCCCACATGCAGGAAAATCTAGAAATCCAGGGGTAGAAAATGTGCCTCAGTGCAAACTCACCATCCCATCAGCGCACAACAAAGAGGGCATTTGGGCTGCTCTGGAAGCATCTGTGTAGGCAGAAGTTGACTCACAGGGAAAAAAAGGTGGGAAGAGAAAGGGACTGAGCTGGGAAACAATTTGTCACTTGCCAGAACATTTGTCCAGCTTTGCTTGCAGTGATACTGGAAGTCCAGTTTAGGAGTGGGTGGCAAAGTGAGCCTCCACGGCAGTTGCTCATCTCTCTTCCCACCAGCCTCCTCCTCCAGGAGTGTGGAATGTTTCTTTTCCTGCACCGCTGGGATCTCTCAGGAGCCCCCCAAGAGACAGTGCTCTGGGAAGCAGTGCTGTGTCAGGAGCGTGGATTAAGGGGCAGTTTCTCCATTGGGAAGGCTGGTCACTGGGACATGCCACCACCGAGACCTCAGCAGTGCTGCTTTGGGAATAGGGACATCTGACACATCTTCCACTGGCTGAATCACGGAGAGTTTCAGTTGTTTACAACACATTTTTTACCTACCAGGAGGGGGAAAAATATATATTTGGACTGATTTGGAAAGACCTTAGGCACCTGAACCCAAGGGGCTTAAAGATACACAAATCCAGGTTTTCCTTTAGAAACCATTCCACCAAGGCAGGTCAGTACGAGAGAAAATGTTCACCGTGCAGACGTGGCGTTCCTGTCACACCACTCAAACCTACAGACAACAGGCTGCTCAAGCTGCCGCTCCTTTTTTTATCCCAACAACCCCAGGAAGTGCCTACCCGTAAGGAACAACTAAAGCTTTTCCAGGAATAAAACACATTTGTGATATTGCAAGTTTGCTCCTGGGGCCGTGCCTGGCACTGTGTAGAGCTATGAATGTATGGTGACAGGGACTCTCTTTTCCATGCCTATTCCACATGGGTCAGAGCAGCACCCTCTGTGCATTCTAGCTAGCCAGAAATACCACCAGCCTGTATAGGTGTCCCACCAAGAAGCACACACATGGTGTGACACCTCAGAGCACAAACCCCCAGAAGCAGAGAGGGAAAGCAGAGAGAGATGTGTAAACAATGGAACTCCTTAGGGCTTAACTCTGCCTGCTCCGTTCTGGTGGTGTGACAGCAAAGGGTCCACAGAAGGGCAGTAACAGGCTGAGACAGGCCTGGAGCATCTCAGCTCAGCATGGTTTTCCCGTATGGTGGCTCTACTTTGTCACAAGGTTAGCGTGATAAGACTGCCTGTGCATTTTCTCCTGATGTGTTTAAAGAGGAGAGAAATCACCCTCTCTGCAGCAGGGAGAGCACAGAAGATCTATTTGCATATTATGGCAGTACCCCAATGTCGTTCCTGAAGGCAGGTCACGTATCTGCTCCCCTCTCCCACTGTGGGCCCAAGCCCTCTCCTCAGGGTGTCCTGGAGCAGTACAGAGCTCCTTGCAGGGGCCATGAGCAGGGGTGTGATGAGTCCTCCCTGCCAAGTGCAGACCTACAGTAGGTTTGAGACAAGACCATGGAATTTCTCTCTAATTGACACACGTTATGCTGACATTTCCAGAGGCCTCAGCTTGGCCAGCTCACACTTTGGCCCTTCTTTGCCTTTTCCATGCTGCAGCTTTAAGCTCAGAGAGATAAATTTGCGTGTCTGCTTTGTGCTGGCCATTCACCTCAGCATGGTGTAGGTGGCTCTATTTTAAGATAATTCCCAGGTTTAAAAAAACCCACACCAGGTAAGAGGTAGATGTGTCTGTTTCTGCTGCTCTTGCTGTGGGGACAGAAACCTGCAAGAGGGAGATGGTGTGGATGAGTACCGGGGGCAATCACTCCCCAGAAGGAGCAGCAGCCACGCATCCCTCCATCCATTAACAATCACCTTGGCACCATTCACATCAGAGGCTGGTGCTGGAAGGTGCTGCGCTGGCTCAGGCCCCTCCCTAGGCTTATTCCTTAACAAGAGGGCATTGTCCCAGCCGGCAGGAGCCCAGCCTCATGATGCTGAGCAGGACAAAGGCTCAATTTACCCTGTGAAAGAGCTGGAAACCAGGAAGGGGCCAGAGGCAGCCAAAGCCCATTCTCCCCATCTGAGACACTTTGGATTCTGGTGCAGTGGGTTGGCCAGCTGCAGGCACAAGTGCTCAGGGCTTAGAGCTGCCTGCCTTGAGCAGGAAGTGCTCTGGGACAGTGTAGAAGTGGGAGGTGTTGGGGCCTTACTCAACAAGAGAAGCACTTCAGATGCTTCAGACATGAATATACTCATTTTGTGTTTCACTTGGCATTTAAGTTAAAGACTGCTGCATTGGATATCCACCCTAGTGCACAAGAAGAAAAGTGGGGCCTGATGTTTGGAAAAGCCACTTATGATTCTCCAGCTTTTTGCTGCTGGCAGTGCTCTGCCTGTTTCAGAGGACAAAACACAGTGTGTTGTTCTTTACAAATGGTTTCTGCACTCCAAAAATACAGAAACTCCTGCCTCCTGCTATGCACCACGATAACCGAGACAGGAATTATGGGGAAGATTGAAACATCTGTCTGAATGCAGACCTGCAGAGAGGAGGAGGAAATCCATGTCCAAGGCCAGACACAGAACCATCTCTTCCAGGGCAAGTCACACATGTCAGTCAGTGACAGAAGAAAGACTCTTTGACTGCCTTCCTGGAGGGTGGAAAGGGCCCTTTTTTCCACCACCTCTGGTTAAAAAAGACAAAAACAGTTGAAATTAAGACGATAAGGGGAAAATTGTGGCATTGTCTAAAGTAAGGCAAGAACATGCAACCACAGATGACTTAACTCATCCTGGAGAGGGAGGAGCTCAGGGAGCTGCAGAGGCATCTGGTCTGGAGAGTCTTGAAACTGTTGTGAGAAATGCCTTCCTCCAGTGGGGAATGAAGCAGTTTTGTATCACACCAGATGACGGCTTGGACAGGTTGATCTTGACATCCTCCAGCGGGCTGTACCTGGACGCAAGCGCACAGGCATGCAGAAAAGCCTTCCACAACCAGAAAGGAAAAAAAAAAAAATCACACCCCAAACCCAACCCCAAAGCACTCAATTGGGGCCAGGCTTTAGGACCATTTAGCACCTACCATTTTCCACTGCAGGCAATTTTATCCATTTGTTCAGCTACAATTCTTTGTCTGCAAATTCAGCACTTAGGCAGAAGACATTTCTCCAGTCCAGTCACAATTGAAAGGATCATCACAATACATATTTATTCTTGTGTGTTGTAGCTGTCAGCCTAAATTGGATCATTTTGGACACCCCAGGAGAAGGCACAGTGAAGCCTGTCACATTGGCTGTCATGCAGATGCTGTCTGGGGAGGCAGGAGGTGATGTGACATGCTGAGCTCCGTGCAGAAGGAAGTGGCCACACAGCCACAAATAAATCCTGTCTGGCGGTAGACACTCATTAAACACTTGGCTGCAGATGATTCCCAGTCCTCCCAGGCACCCATGACAGCTGGATATGTTAGAGAAAAACCAGAGGAGTTATTGACAGGAGTTCTTGACTCTGACATTTGGGATTAGGAGACACTATGAGAGCAGAGCTGTCACATCAAGTATCATCCCATCAATTCTCCAGTGAGCACAGGTCAGTGGGAGATGAAGTCCATCAACAGGCAACAATTGTGGTGATATTTCCTTGCTGTTGAATGCTAATAGCTCAGGCTTGTAGGACTGTACAGCAAAAACATCCAGACACAGAAATTCTCTCTTTCAGCTCCTTAAGTTTTTTTCTTCTCTTTTTAAACTAGTGTTCAAGAAAGGATATGGAAGTAGAGATAGATTTTATATCAGATTTTGGTTACGTCAGGCTTTTGTCTACAAGATTAATTGCAAGGTTGTTTTAGCTGAAATGTGCATTGCAAAGGATTTATAAAAACAACTGTAATTAAACTCATATTGAAGTATTTTTCTTTTGCTCCCAAACACAAGAAATGGATTGCATCTCTACATAAAGCTGCCAGCCAGCTTATTCTGCAGATCTAAAAAAGATGCTCTTGCTGTGCGTTGCTGTAGGCCTGATTTTTGAAAGGTTCCTCCTAACAATGCAATCCCAGCTTGATTAGCCACAGAGTGCCTATTCCCGAAAAGGGATTTTTCTATTTCAGTTTCTTCTTCCAGCAGGGGATTCCCTCTTAATCAGCTGCAGAAAAAGATTGGAGAACAGATTTGGAGGCAGAGAGAGTGTGGAGGCCAATTCTTTAAAGTCAGAAGGATTATTTCTCACCAGCTGTTGCAGAATATTTTGTCCATCACTTTCCTGAAGAAAATAAGTTGCAGTCCTCTAGAAAATTTTGCAGGATTATTAGAATTTGAACTTGAGATGCTCTCAGTCATGTGGGCTACTTCCACTGCTCACACTGGATGAGACCAGCACAAAAGGCAGCAATGGGAAGCAAAAGTCAACCAAGTTCATGTGAGAAATGAGACTCACATTTTTAGCAGCAAGAATTATTAACCACTGGAACAAACTAGCAAAGGGAGTGGAGGAGTTTCCCTATCCTGATGTCTTCAAAACAAAAAATGCTCTTGTCAAGTAGGAGTTACAGGGTTTGGACCAAGAATTGCTGGATCAGACCGTCACACCTTAAAAACCATGAACTGCTTGTGCTGTGCAGACCCAGGGATCACACGGCTGTCCCGTGCTCAGACACACTGGTTGGAACCTATTAGCAGCTGGCTGTAGTGTAGCTACAAATGAAGAGTTTGTAACAGTCCGGCCTGGCCCCTGTATCACTGCACAGGGAGGAGGCAGGAGAGCACATCCTGGGATGGGTGTGCTCTCCTGGTTTACAGTGAGAAGTGCTTGAAAGCTGACCAGGGCGTTTTCCTGCCTGCTTGCAACACCAGTCCTCAACTAAATCAATATATTTAAGGCAAACTTGCAACATGTCATCAAAGTAACTGATACGTGCAACATCAAGCGGGGAAAAAAGGTATCTGGGAACACCTGGCTTTGGCACTGAATCGACCCAGAGATCAAAGCACTTACAGAAAGGAAATAGATAAGGAAAAAGGACACCATCTGCAGAGAGAAGAGGGATCAGAGCTGCCAAGTGTGATCATGTGTGGGGCTGGAGTCAGGGATCCCACAGCTCCTGATGCTGGTCTCTGCACCAAGCAGCACTGTGGGACAGTGCCACCAGCAATCTCCTGAGGAGCTGACCTCCCCAGCCCTCGCAGTGGGAATGGGGGTCCCTGAAGACACCACAAAGTCAGGATTCCACCTCACTATGGCCACTGTCACCTAAAAGGATGAGGCTCACATACAGCTGACACAATATACGTGAAAAATTCTTCCAGCCTCAACATGTCTGGATGACAGAGGATTGGTCCTCAGCAGGTCCCTATCAGCACAATTCCCCATGGTCCCCTACCTGCCCCTCTGCAGCCCCGGGGAGCAAACATGAGGAATGCAGTTCAGATCCACAGACAACACAGAAAAATGCCGAGAAAGTTGAATATTTATATCTCTTGTGATTGCAGCCCACTTGAGACCAATGGCTATCAAAACAGCCTCTGAAGCACAGCTCTGCTTCCACTACCTTGTCATTACAGGGAGGTCATGCTCTCAACTTCTCTTCATTTCTCTTGCATCTAGTGTGAAGAGCACTCAAACATGAGAACACACTAATCTCTTGCCTGTCCTTAGGCAGAAAGATCACCAGTGCACAAACTATTAACTGAATCTATATTAATTTCCCATTTCTAACAATTTGAGTGGGTACAATGTAAAATCCTTCAGCAAGTTCTCCTCTGTTGAGTACGAGAAATCTCCTACTGTCATACTAGAAAACAAGCACAAAACCCAACGGGGTTATATTTGCACTTCCAACCAAGCCTCAGCCAGCAGACAGGATAAAGGGGAACTTCACCCAAAGGTCTGGCTGCCACATTTGTGCCCCTGCACTTGCACCAAGACACCTCTGCAGCTCTGCCCTCCTCTGTCCCTCGTCCATGGCCAACCTCCACACAGGGAAAGAGACCCCCAAGGGGAGCAGCCTGTGGGTCCTCCAGTGCCAGCAGCTGTGAGAGCACATATTCCAGTTCAGGCAGGCCATGACTGATACCTCAACGACCTTTGATTTCACTCAAGCAAATTTAGGAGGGCTTCATTGTTCATCTAGAACTCAGTGTTACTTACAGAGCTGTGTTAGCCTCCCAGACAATGTCTGGGGTTTTTTGCAAACACCAACCCTTCCCACTTTAATTCAGGGTGCCTGTCAGCAGGGCTGACATGCCCTCCTGGGCAGGAGAAATGTTTCACTTTCCCCAAGGCTTCAGCTTGCAGGAATGCTGGAGTTTGAACAGTGGGCATAACTCATACTTCCCACGGTTCTTTCAGATTCTAAAAAGACACAAATTCGCTTTGCCTCCCTACTCTGGGAAAGAGCCAGAGAAGATCAACCTGCAGAGATCCAGGGCACCATGGAAAGTCCTACCAGGGCAAGGGAGCAGAGGCAGCAGCAATCATACAAACATTTGAATCTGTTTATCATGCCTGGTAAGATTTCTTCAGCCATCTGTCAAGAGTGGGATCTCAAAGGTGTTGATGAAGGGGGTCCGCAAACAAAGGCGATCTCCAGGACATCTTACTGCACCCCCTCCCCACGCGCTGCTGCCCAGCCACCTCCTCAGCTGCTCCTCACCATAGAAAACCCAGCAATTTCTTGCCCAGGGCAACAGCAGCAAGATGTTCCATGGCTTTGTGCATCTTCTGATGCAATTTAATTGCTGGAAACAAAGCAGAAGACTGTTTTCCCTAAAAGTTCGGGGAGTTTCCAGGGATCATATGCATACTGGAGCTCTCCAGTGGGCTCTCTTTACACTTTGTGAGCACGGAATATAAACACTGCTAGTGGAAAGAGACATGGAGAGAGAGAGGCAGTGCCAGAGATAAGGTGATAAGAAAAGCAGGGTGTCATCATCCACCTGATCCTGCAATCGTTATCTTGGATAGCAATTCCCACCGCTTTCATCAGGTACTCAGGCAAAAGGAGGAATACAGGATCTGGCCCAGCATGTGTGATGATATCAGTGGCTCATTGTCACGGAGCTGGGAATTACTGCCAGCACGGTAACAGCCCCTGCCACCCACACTTTTATTCTGTAACATCACACTCTCTAGAGAGTCGCTTGCTGCTGCTACACCCTGCTCAAAACACCATGGGCAAAAAGGTTTAGTGAAGAGTCCCCTGCCTGAGGGTTCCTCCTTCCAGTCAAACCCCTTTGAGCTCCCAGCGAACCAAGCCACCGGGCTCCGTGTGCCAAAAGCCCACGGCAGGGCTCAGCAGCCACAGGCACGGGGAGGGGAGATTAGTCAGCAGGCAGGGTGGCTGGGCTCCCCAGCCCCTTGTTTTGTTTGTCTGATTGCAAATATGATGCAACCTGACAGCAGCACAAGGGTGCAGGGGTTTCATTATACACCCACACACCACCTACATTTTCTGCCCCTGATCCACTGAGGTCCAGCACACCTGCAGCACAGACAAACATCAGCAGGTTTGGGAGCATTCAGCCCACAGCTGTATCTCTTGGCACTACACAGATCATAGTCAGACAGCCTGATTGCTTTCTTAAAAAAACCCCCCAAAGTATATAAGAAAGATGAAAGAGCTTTCATCTTCTTTCACCATTCATACCTGGGCTTTCTATCTCTCAAGGCAGAGGAGAAATGGTTCTTGCTCCTCCTTGCCTAGGGGAACACAGTTCTTGCTGAGAATCAACCTGGGGGTTGGGCTCTGGTTGTGGGCATATGCGGGACACTCAGAGAACAAACTCGTGCATCATCAGTTTTGCTGTTGTTGCGGTGCAGGCTTAGAAACATTCCTCATACCTGTTTATCAATAGGGACTGACAGCCCCTCAGCTCCCAGGACTTCAGCCCACCTTCCAGTGAGAAGAGATGCAATCACTTCCAAAGAGAAGAGTGCAGATGCAGCACTCCCAGTGAATGCCACCAGCATGGGAAGGAGCTGTGCACGCTGCTTCCCTCCCCGCTTCTCAGCAATGCTCCCAAAGACTCTGCAGTGAGCAAACAGCTCTCAACACGAAAGCAAAGAGCAAAGGACACAGCCTGATTGAATTTGCTTGTGGTCAACAGCAATCTTTACCTCTCACTACCACTCTTTGTATGTTAATCAACCCTCCGTTTTCTCCCCCACTCTTCCCAGGTGGACACCCTTGTGGGTCTGATAAGAGCCTCACCCTCATTAGGGCAATTAATTAGATGGAGAAACACACCACTGAAGAACCCAAAATAAGCTTTATATTCTCTTTCAGTATTTCCTGTATCAGGCTTTGCTGAGATTTGTGTTTTTCTGTTGTGTGTGCAACTCTCTCCTCCTGGTTTCATCCCCTGCCCACTGATCCTCGATGGATGTACCTAACCACAAAGGCAAGAAGTGACATTGCTTTGGGCCAGGTTATATGTCAGGGCTTTCTGAGTGCTCTTGTGAAGCCCCACATGGCAAGAGGCTGCTCCTCAGGCACCGGGGCCTTGGCTGAGACAGAGCCCTGGCTTCTGGCATGACACATCTACCATGGGGCCCACCTTCTGCTGACCCATGACCAGACTGCCCAGACTGTTTGACCTCAGACAAATGCCTTTTCCTAACTCACCGAAACTACGCTGCCACCTGGCCAGAACCCAGGCACTGCAAAGTTCAGTGCACATCTGATATCTCTTTGCTACCTCAGTACCTTCCTGGATCTGTAGGGTCTTTCCCTGGTTCCCCCTTCTCAGTGAAACACAGTGGAGACAGCAGAGTTCCTCCTTCACAAAACTGCCTGAAGAAATTAGATGTATTGGGCCCCTTTGCATGGCACTGACAGCTCTCCAGGGCAGCACTTGGACCAGTAAGGGCAGCATGTCCATCTCCCATGTGGTCTAGCATTCTTCATGCCCCAATTGTGTAAGGAATTAAATCAGGGCAGTGAAACCACAGATGAGGCAACACTTGCTAGCCAAAAAGGATGTGGGGGAGGTGAATTGGAGACTGGACTCTGAAAGCAGATGAGACAGGGCAAATGAGTGGCTGCAGAGAAACAGCTACCTTGGCAGAGAGAGGAGCAGCCTGGAAGGGGACAAGTCTGTCACCTGGAGACTTGCAGATCAAGGTGAATGAAACACAGGCTCTCAGAGCCAAAAGAATGCGGTAGGTAAACAGAAGCTGGAAATAAGCACAAAGCCACGGGTTGCCTTTTAAACCCGGTATTCAAAATGAACAACACAGCAAAGTCAACAAGCTCCTGAGAGTACCTGGTTTCCAGGCAGTTGTGTCTACAAACCCATAACGCACTCAGGCACTGTGGGAGAGCTGAACCAGACTGAGGTCAGTGCTGTGCAAACACTGCAGGGCTCAGGTAGTGAAAAGCTCCAGAAACCAACCCCCACCATTTGCTTTGCACTGGAACAATGCAAACCCACGGCTGTGGCCCTGGTCTGGCACGTGTGGGCTTTGTAGGGGCACCCTATGCTGCCCCCTCCACACACATGTGATAGCTGAGTGCCTGGGCAGGGTGTTGGGGGGACAGGGAGCAGTGGCTCTCCACCAAACCCTGCCCACCACCTGAAGACCATCTGCTTTCCACAGAGCTCTGGCTCTGAGCGGCATTCTGCAGTCCCTGTCCAGGTGTGCAGCATGTAGCAACCTGGTTCTCTCCTTACCCTCAGTGAGGGCACAGCCAGCAATGCACCGAGCAACAACCCAGAGCAGGGTTACAACCCCTTCGGGGGAGTGGAGGTTTTCCCTGGAGACTCACAGCAGGCTGAATTTGTTCCACATCTCCTGTTTGGCGAGTCCTCGTTGCTCTTTCACGCAGAGAGGTTATGGCTGCCCTTTCACCGCAGCACTGCCATCAGCCCACAGCCCAGACACGAGCTGGTCTCATTTAAGCCCAAACCATCTCAAGGGTCCTGTCCTTTGGAGTGCTGATGGAGAGAGTCCATGGGGGCAGTCTCCCTAGACAGGGCACCACAGAAAGGACATAGGCTATTTTCTCCCTCTGCCCAGTTGAATTTCTGTTTCCTAGTTCAAGGTTGTTTAAATACTTCTAAGGCAAACATCGAAAAAGTGGGATGATGTTTCGGCCCTCATCCATGCATGCAAGGGAAGCCCTAATTCATGCCATTGCTTTCTGATGCCTGTCCTGATCGCTCCATGGCTGCTGGTGGGCTTTGGCAGCTTCTCCTTGTGGCAGGGGTCCCCTCCTCCCCATGCCCCTGCATCACCTCCACACAGCCCCGAAGGTGGGCAGCAAGGTTGGGAGCTTCACTCGCCCCAGGCCTCCACATAGCCCCATGTCTCTAATTGGCGACAGATGAATCCAGACTGTTTCCTGAGAGACGAGAGTTTCAACAATCCCTAAAGCCTCTTAGGCAGCAGCAATATCCTAAATGGGAGCTTTATTCTCCTGCACTGCTCAACAGAGCCTGTATTCAGACATGAAATGCTGGAACACTCACTCAGGAGCCCCCTCGGGACAGGAAACCTTCCCTGTGGGTGTGGGGTGTCCTGGATCATCCCTTGGGAGCTGCAGAAAACTCTCCCACTGATGATCTGTAAAGGCCAGGGGGAATGGGATGCCCCAAACTAGAAAGCTCCTTGGTGGGTTCAGAGGTCCCCCTTGAGCTCAGGTCTTTCAAACCTTGCTGATTCTCCCTGTTGATGGGGGCAAATTTTGCGTCCTGACCTGTCCCCTGCGCAGGGAGCAGTGGCACATGGACACGTCCAGAGCTGGTAGTGAAAGCCAAGAGTGTGACTCTCGGTGCTTTCTAGGAAGCCAGAGGCTTCTCTACACCTGCACCCAGGGGAGAGGGAGGGCAAAGCACCCCACTGTCCCCTGTCTCACACAGAGGGCTTATTGCTGGTGGAGGGGCAGGAATGATCTGAGTTTGCTGCAGCCACCTCCCCTGAGTTTCACACACCTCATAACCCTGTTCTCGGCCTCCTCCTGGCCAGGGATGCACAGTCCCTGCTGGGAAGGGTGAAGGGTGAAGGGTGAGGGAGGCAGCAGCTGCCAAGGGTTCACGTGAGCTCGCAGCATTCCTCCAGAAGCTCCTCTAATCTCCGTGACCTCAGTGGGTGGATGGCAGCCAATTGCCATCACTGAATCCTTAGCAGACCTTGGCTGCAAAGCCAAGGTAGTGTTACTGCTGGGGGAGTTAAAAGGGGGAAAAAAAAGAAAAAGGAAAGAGAAGAAAAAACAACTCGCCTGGCCGGTCTAACTGCATTTGGTTGATCTGATTTCAGGCGTCTGCTAAGACACAGCATGCCTATTTATCATAATCAGCTTAGGGCACAAGGACAGTGTTAACTAGGCTTTACTGGATTAAAACCTGCCAACTAATTCATAGCACCTACCCAACCAGTACAAGTGGGCTGAGTCTCTGTGCTTTGTCTAAAACATTTTAACTGGCATTAAATAAAAGCACCTGCATAAGGTGGAAGGGTACAATGGCCCTATTGATCCATCAGCATTATGAGCAAGAAATGGGCTCAGGAAACAGAGTCTCATGGTCCACGTGCAGGCAGGTTAACACACAGCAGAGCTGTAAAAGCACTGAGCACAAAGACTGTATCTTGATGTGTTCCTGCCCATTCAAACTGCTCAAGGCTCACTCTGAAATCACCAGCCATATGCCTTAGAATCAGCTGGTGATTCAAACTAGATTGGAATTCGCAGATAAAACTCGGTTAAATCAGCCTGGAAGTGCTAATATAAATAGATATTTTGAGGGTCTAGGTATAAAGTAATGCAATATCTATTTTAAGTTCCAAAGAGCAAATGTTAACTGCAGCAGGGCCACATTAGATAATACTAGTGAGAGTTAAAAGGGAATTTCACCGTTCCTACAAAAGGAAATGTAAAAATAGAAATAATGCTTACAAAAAAAAAAAAAACATAACAGAAATCCCCACAGTGGTGTATGACTGGAAACCCTCAGTGTCCATGACAACACCCCTGAGCAAACCCAAGTCCCCCTGCCTTCTGGGCTTTGGAGCCTCGCACATATTACAACCTGCCACCTAAGACTGTTTGGAGTGCCTGTAAAGCAGGAGACAGTCAATTTAAATATTTAAGATGCTTCCTGTGAAGGTGATTACACTAAAGAGAATTGCTTTATATTACAGTAAACTTCTGCTGGTCGTTTACAGGAGCCTTGGATCAATTGAGATAAGTTTCTGACGAGAACCAGCCATTCCTAAGTGCTAGGAATCCTGGCTAAGAAAAAACCCCAACACACCCAAATCCAGATTCCTTCCTGCCATGGATATTATCTCATCCATCCTCCTCAGGGAAGCGGTGTCCAGACCATGAAGTAGAAAGGGCTGCAGCTTTACCAGTGAGTTACTCACCCGTGCTGGACCCCCTACCCAACCCTCTCATCACACCTCCACTTGTACACAGTGCTTTTACCCCCAGTTTTCTTATTGCTTCAGGGTTCTGTGTATTCAACTGCAACATCCCAGTGACCCACGTGGCAGCACCTGACAAGTTTTTGACTAGCTTGTGAGATGCTCTGCAAGCCCAGCTCCTGCGGTCCTACAGGTTACCTCAAGGCAGCTGCTTTGATTAAAGACAAATGCAAACCATGTCCCCGGAAGGCTTCAACATAAAAAGGAAGTGAGAACCCCAGTGTACTCTCTTTGCATGGAAAACCCACACTGGGGGACAAGGGGAAGTGGGTTGACTTGGGATTTTTACATGTTTGAGGTCAGCAGAGCTGGTATTTGTGCATTGACACATTAGATAATTAAATGCAGGCAGAGTCAGGTGTTGGCTGTAAGCTTCTCCTTCCTCTATTTAAGCCTCCACCTCCCAAAACAGGAGATGACCTTTGATTTCCCAGCAACACCCATATCCTTATTCAAAGGTAGGAGCTGATCCTCACTGGGGTGGTCAGGGGGTTACTGCAGCTCCTACCCACATCCTGTAACACAATGACTGGTGGCTTCCCTCCAGTGGGCCCTGCTCCTTGTACTACAGAAATCCCTGGATCCTGGAACAGAGAAATGAATGTAGATTAATCAAAATAAAATGGTGCAAAATGGCAAAACAAAACAAAATAACAAACAAAAAACAAACCCAAACCAACCAACCAACCAAAAAAGCCCAGGAATGTATTAAGCCATTCTAATGATCTACAGGATGACCAACAGCTTCATGGATCAACATCCCTCTTTAGCCAGCTGAGTCCTTAGAGTTGTCAGTGCTGTTTGTCTTCATCCAGGCACATCCCAGCAGGAAGTGTAGGAAATGGTAAAGGGGAGGATCATAACCAGGCACTAAGCCTGGTATTACTGATACCATGAATCCAATCTGCATGTTCCAGACTGAGTCCCTAGGCAAGAGTTGCCAGAAGCCAGCTCAAGGACTGAGCCCTATCACTTGGCTCCCTTTCTTTTCAGTGGGACTCTGTCGTGGCAGATAAATCATATTTACTGCCAACTCCCTGTTTATGCTGCTGCTTAATTTGCACATACGCAATGTACTGAGGTAAAGTGTCCAGCTGCTGCCCCTCAGCAGCAGCCAAGCAGCCTTTGCTGCAGCTGGGAGGAGCTGGGGGGAGATGATGGGGCTGGGCCAGCGCAGGATGGGGATGGCACCACCCCAAATACTTTTTCTCTCCCACACACTCATGCTGCTACTGGCATATTTATTCCTGCAAGCACTGATCCCTTGTGACTCAAGCAACACAAAGCAGACCTGGCTCCTCTGCAACACCCACATCCAACAAGAATGTTTGTCCCTGTGTTAGGCACCTTCCCAACAAGTCTTCTCCCCCATTCTTCGACTCCTCACATTCCCCACTGACACCTCTGCTGCCAGTGTGGCCAGTGGGGTATCGTCAGCTGGGGCAGTGCAGCTGCAGAGAGTCAGGGCTGCTGACACGTCCAGGAGGACACATCCTGCTCTCCAGCCTGCTCGCAGCAGCAGGTCAGAGCTGCGTTACACAGAGCTCAAGGCAGCTTGCTAAACCTTACCTGGGAGGCTCCCAGGACTTAAAACACCATGATGGGGAGCTGCAGGGCAGTCAACATGATCTGAATGGAGCATAAAGGTCTGAACAGCAGATTTTTTTCCTCTCTTGCTTTCTGGTTATAGTCTTCTGCCCACCCTGCATCTCAGTTTCCTCAGCTGTACTAAGGGGTCAGTGGTCCTCAGAGCACAAGCCACTCCAAGTTGGCAAAGTGCTTCTTGTGGAAAGCTTGAGCACAGCCCAGGAGATATTTACTGCACCTCAAAAGCAGCACATAATACCTGATGTTTAATATGCATGAAAAATGTCTGGACTTTCTGAACTGGGGCACTGTAAAGTCACACCCTACCAGTGGATCTCGTGTATGCACTGGTACTGCAGAGGTGTGGGAGGACTCATCACCCAGCCATGCAAGAGGCTGAGGATTGTTATGATTAATCCTTCTCTGTGATGTGGAGGTACTAAGGGACTCCAGCCTTTGACCAGACTGGCAGGAAGCCAGATCCTGGATAAACACAGACCCAAAAGACCATTTTTATCTCAAGGCATTTATAACCTAAGATGCTCAACAGAAATCATATATGTAGCAGTGGAGATTCCAAAGGGAAGGTGTAGTAATTACGTATTGAATGTGGAAAATACTCTGGGCTACTGCCAAGTCAACTTTGCATACTATGGTGAAGGATTTGGAGGCGATAAAGCTAATGGTAATTTGTAATGCCTATGTAAAATGGATCCAAGCTCCTTCCCAGGCTGGGGCTATGCACTCCAGCACTCCCAGGGGTTCAGAATACAAAGCAGTAGTTAGCCCTTCTCTAAACCCTGGCTAACACCTACCTCTGGCAGAACATGCTCAGCTAGGCAATCTGCCCTCCCACCACCTCCTCCAGCCTTGAGCTGAACACAGAGCCATCCTTCCCACCCAAGAGGCTGCTGATGGAGGACATGGACACCTCAGGGGGACGTCTTGCAGCTGCACTGATTGAGCAGCCAGTGATAGATAGCAGCCCCCAGCACAGCATGAACTCGGAGCCAACCCCTGTGCAGCAGAGCAGAGTGAACCAAGCTCCTCTCAGCTCACACACTGAAGCAGATGGACAAAGACGTGCCCCACATGCCCTCGACAGCTCCTGTTCACACCAGCAGCACGTGAGCCACACTGGCAAACCAGGCAGCTACCTACCAGAAATAAATATATACAGCAGTGAAACTGTACAGATGGAAAGCTCCTGTTTTATCTGTGGCACCGTCTGGGGTTGTTCCAACGTTAGACAGAGATCACTTGTTGTTGGGTTCTTTTTGATGTACTCTTAAAAAAAAAATCCCTTAATAACATCCTAAATTAGACTACAGAGAGGAAGGCTTCAAAATAAGAAAATCCAAACCACTTCTGCTTCTTAGTTGCAGAGGAACTCTTGAAAAAATCTCTCCGACTCCAAAAAAACCCCAACCCAAAACCAGTGTACTGTCCACCTTTGACACTCTGTTTGCATCGCATTTCAGGTGCTCAGGTACCAATTTTCTCTCACGAATGTGGCTTTTCCAGGACTGAGTAGGCAAGCTCAAAATCCAGTTAATCACTTCATCACTCCCGTGAGCTTTCTAAAGTCTCTTATAAGGCAGTGATTCATGAGAATAATTCTTTCACCTGATGAATAATATTTGCAGAGAGGGTGGACAGGCTATCACATGACCAGTGCTTTGTTCCTGAATCTGTTTGTGACTTTGTATAATTTTTATCTACCTGTCAGTAATTCACTTTTTACCTCTCCATTTCTGTCACCTTTCCCTAGTTTTTCTTTTCAGATGGGTTAAATTATCTCATGCCATCTTCTCCATAAAGGGGTTGCGCTGCGGTTCCTGGAAGCTGCTGTACTGCTTTCCCTTTTCAAATGAAAGGTGGAACACAATTTAATGTCCCTCCCTTTAAAATGTCATAAAGCCTCTTAGTTCTCCTCCTTTGAGAGCTGGGTATTATTTTCATGTCATAAAATAGGTACAGTGAGAAGATACGTCTTTAAAAGTTTTTACTAAAATCAGAGGGATGTGGGGTTGTAATGGCTCAGAAAGGCTGTATAAGTTCACTTGTTGCCAGATCAAGGGACCAAACCTCTCCTGAGCAGAGATTTTAGCAATGCAAACCAAACATCCTTTGTTCATAGGAAACCCCTTTCATTAATATCTTATACAACACAAAAGCCTTTTGCTTTTCTTCTGGTGGTGGGGAGAACAAAAGTTATTACACTTATATAAGCAAGATACCAAAATAACTTTTTTTTTTCCATAAGGAAATACAAGAATTGGAGGCTTTTGTTTTTAATACGGAAAGAGCCTCAGACTACCTAACAGAATACAGCATGAAAACAACCACCCTGAGAGAGACCAAAGACCCTTCTAACCCAGTATCCTGTCTCCAGCAATTGCCTAAGGGAAAAGTGTGAGGTTGAACAGGCAGCAAAGCTTCCCCAGCACACTTTCCCCTTCCTTGTCCAAGGGTTTCCTGAGCCAGAGACACTGGGCTGATGTCTACCCACCCGTGAGGGACTTGTTTTGCTCTGACCCATATCCCTGCGGACCCTGGGCTGGGGAAATGTGAGATGCAGAAGGGCAGGAGCATGAGAGCCAACCCTTTGTGCCAGTGCAGGAACGCTCCTCCTGTCCTTGAGAAGCTGCTCATTCTCTGCTGTGATACAGCCCCCCTCACACCTGTCCCCTACCTTCTGACATGGGCCAAATCACCATAAATCATCTGAGATTTCCCTTCCTGAGGGCCTCCCTCCTGAGCCACTACCTTCAGTAGGAAAAGAAACAGGTCAATACAGAGAAACTACTGAAAATTCCACCCTTCATTAACAGTTGCTTATAATATTGGCTCATCCTGAGTCATGACATAACTCTACCCAGTAACCCACATATTGTACACAGGATATGTTTGCACTGCAATCAAAGAAATAATTATTGAGATGTTTGCTACAACCAGACGTTATATAATAGTTGTGGCTAGTCTTACTGGCTACATTGGTCACATAATTCAGTATTTCCATGCTGATAACATAACAGTAACAGGAAAAAAACAAGCAAAACCCCAACAGAAATCCAGTCAATAAAAACCTTTCCAAACACACTTCTACCAATGCTGCTGTTCTGCCTCACAACTTCCTCCTGCATATCTCACTAGAGTATCTGGAGCACTTGCTGGGACCATCTCTGACCAGATTTCAAAAATACTTAGGTGCAGAGAACCAGAGCAGGATACCTAGTCAGGGCTTCTAAAGCACAGGACTTTTAAAGTAATTTTAAGCTTGGGCTGAGTTCCCAGAGGAGCTGTGCCGTTAGGGTGGGATTCCTTTTCTGCCCATGGCTGGCACTTAGGAGTTTGGTCTTTCTGGTCTGTTGTCTAAGCTCCTAAACAAAGGTATCTCCAGAGAATGACTTATTCCTTTTTAAGATGGCAGCTAAGAGGATAATGGAATGGACTTTTTACACGTGCTTCTCTCCTTTAACTACAGGAGGATTTATACAACTAGTTTACACTTCACATTTGGGTGGCTAACAGTAGCTAAGAAGAATTCATTATTAGGTGCCCACAGTAGTGTTTTAGATGTGATTTAAGTACTGAGGATTTCAGGTCTGCTTTTAAATAACAGGACTTTGGTTTTGAGATGTTTTTGGAAACAGTCCTCTAAATATGTATTAACTATGACTGCAGTGAGGGATGGGATGCAGTCTTCTTGTTCCATCTTTTGCCCATCAAAGCATCCTGTGAGAACACCTACCTGCTAATTATGGGTATGCACACAGGCCCACTGCATTTGTTTTTGCCATGTTATTACAACACTGTACCTGACAGGGTGAGCTGGGAGGTCAGGGCTGCAGATCAGTAAACAGGAACAAAACTGGGAAATCTTGAAGACAACTATAAAGCAGAGTTTTTCCACTCAAAGTTTGATCTATTATTGTAATGAATGTTGCATCCTGCAGCAGGAAGATAGAAAAATAACAGGAAGGATTCCAAGGAGAAGAGGACAAACCTGCAGTCAGAGAGAGCTGGGCAAAGAAAGTCTTTGCAAACTCATCAGCTTTGACTGAAAAATGGCTTTCAGCTCACCCTGCATAATGTGATTTGTATTCTGTCCAGAGCAATCATTAGGCAAGCTAGTTATCTGGCTCTGTTATGTATTACGCTACAGGTGCAAGGTCTGGAACCCCATATAATTGCTGCATAGGTCTAGATTTAGCTTATCATCATCTTTTCCGTTAGCTTTCTAAAGAACAGAAAGAGCTTTGCAGCTGCCCTGGGCTGGGCTGTGCAGCCAGAGCCGCTCTCGTAGCAATCCCCCTGTCAGGGTAAGGAAGCACTGTGGGCTAGCAAGTCCTGAGAAAGGGATGCCCAGCTCACACTGATGGGCAGTGCTGCACCCAGCTGCAAAGACTACAGCCAGATCCAGTTTGAAGAAGAAAAAACAGGAAACAGATAAAGACCGCGCCCTAGCTACCCCACTGAGTATTCATGGGGTACCTTGTCCTTGGGCAACCCCACAGCCTCCCTAGCCTCCAGACCGCCTCCTAGCCAGACCCGTGTGGAGACTGATGCATGGAGAGGACATGGGGTTTGCCCAAGGTCTCACAGAAAGCAGTGACAGGGCTGGTACTGCACCTACATGACGCGAACCCCTGTCCCAGGCTTTAGCCACGAAAACATCACTGTTACGTGCTTAGGCTGTCTTGGCAAGGGGAGATCAGTTTTGTTTAAAAGCTACTACGAAAGCCATGCCCTTGAGGCTTGTTTTGGCAAGCGCAGCCCAGGGAGCTGCTTGCTGCAGCCCGTGCAAGGGGCACACGCGCCCGGTGCTCAGCCAGCTGCCGGCCGTGCCCGCGCTGTGCCCTGGCACGGCTCACTGCCCACAGCCCTGCCAAATCCTGCCGGATGCTGCTTGGGGCACTGTGTCACGGCGTCCTACTAACCACGGCTCACCTGCCCTGGCAGAGTGACCCACACTGCTCTAATCTGTAAATCGTTCAGCCTAACGCAATCCCCACGGGGATGGCCAGTAATTAACACCGTGCTAACCATGGGTGGAGTGCAGGGTGGAACCACCGGGAGAGCAAATAAAACCAGGACACTGAAACCAGGCTAGCGCCCTTCTAGCAATGTCACCTCTGCAGCCAGCAGCCGTATTTCCCCATCAGGATCTGTGGACACCCTGAGTTTGCAGCTGTGACAGGAGTGACTCATGTGAGCTGGACATGCTGACATGCTTGATTCACAGAAGGGCTGGCACAGTGCAATTCAAAGAGCACGTAAATCACAGAATCACAGAATGGTTTGGGTTGGAAGGGACCCTAAAGCTCATCTAGTTCCAATTCCCTCTTGTCCTATGCTTTACTACAGGCCCCTTGTGAAAAGTTCCTCCCCAGCCTCCATGTAGCCCCCTTTAAGTCCTGGAAGGTGATACAAGGCCTCCCCTGAGGCCTTCTCCTCTCCAGACTAAGCCACTCTGACTCTCTCAGCCTGTCTTAAGAGGAGAGGTGCTTCAGCCCTCTGTGAATTTTTATGGCCTCCTCTGGACCTGCTTTAAGAGGTCCATGTCCTTATTATGTTGTGGTGCTGCACCTTTGGCCAGGAGCAGTCTGGCCAGCGAAAAGTGAGGAGCAGGAGAAAAGAACAGGTCAGACTCAACAGAGTTTCTCTGGCTCAGCTGCTGTTCAGTAGTAAATCAAACAGACATTCACAGGCATTCACAAACAGCTTAGGCATCTGGGAATGCTGAATACCGATAAATTGATGCTGGTCAGCTTGATGGCCAGGTGTACTGGAAAAAGAAGATCACATTTTGTCATTTAAGTGTTCATGATTGTGGATGCTTTGACATTTAGAGCAGGTTTTCCACTGGTAGAGTTTTCCTCATCTTGTCAAATTAATAAATAATAATAATAATAGCAATAACAACAACAACAACAATAATCTCTTTTCACTTAAAAAATTACTTCAGATGCAGCTTGGCTGCCAGTTAAGGCTGTAAACAGATGTCATTTGCAGCACAATTTTGCCTTGGTTCATGGGTTATCATGTCACCTTGTCTGAAACATCCACTGCTCTACTGACACCACTGTGGTTTTGTGAGTGGCAGGATCTCGTGCACTTGCTGATCTAAAAGCAGTGGTGGTTCATCAGTGCTGACTCTTCCCCTAATGCTGCTCCTTGGGCAATACCAGAAGATTCTGTTGTCAATGGAGCAGCTTGTTTTCTCTTCAGAAGCCCATATTTTAGGAGTCCCAAAATGCAGGGGATTGATGAGGGAGGATGGGGGTGTCAATTCAATCCTGAGAGCCTGTGAAGAACAGAGATGTCAGAGAAGTCCAGGAGAAATGATCACTTCAGAAGGGTTGTGGTACTGATGCCAAATTTGTCTTTATGTGCCCCAAGCTGTCCCCTCTGAATCCAGACCCACGATGGTGTAGGAAAGTTTGGGATTATACCATACGGCACAGAGTTTCCAAAGTGATTGAGTCTCCTGCTTGCACTTTGTCTTATTGTAAAAGGAAGAAAATCTAACAAATCTCCAAACAGTGTTCTGGAGACTCTAACACAGCCCTTGACAAAACAGGCCAGGCCTCTCTCTTATATTGTCTGAAGACTTCAGGGCTATGTGAATATATGAAAATTGACACAAGAGCAAAACATCGCTCCATTCACACATGAGAGGTCAGGCTAGTTGGCTACCACCTACTCAGGGCCAGGTCATGCAGAAATAGCCCACACTGTCGTCCAGCAAGATTTTCCCAACCCCCAAACATCCCAATCCGATGGCATGAAGATTTCAGTGAGGGATGAGTTTCCTTGCCCCCCTGAGCAAAATTCTGCACTGACAGCTTCCCCCCAAGCAGGGAACTGCAAATGAGCTATGGGAAGATGGTGATTTTTGAAGAGGGGTGTTGTACCTGTGCCAGGGACAGGCTGTTCCTAGGGCAGCCAACCTGTCTGGTCACTGAAGGCAGGCGTCCTGTCCCTGACAGCAGCCCGTGACAGATGCCTAGGGAAGATGTAAATGACAGGAAAGCCTGTAGTGACACTTCCCCAGAAATACCAGAGACTTCCTGAGCCAAAGATACTATCTCCATATTTAAAGTGCATTTTTCATTCACCACAGTGTGCAAGACAAATAGTGTGAAAAAGCATACTCTATTGTTCTACAAACTGCTTTGATATTTTAATCTGATTCTCCCTAGTATAATGACTGCTCCCTCATCACCTCTCCTGTGCCACCCTAGATGTCACAGGGCCTGGATACCCCTCCCAGTTGTTTGGAGCTTGTCTACTTGGCACTTTGTACAGAAGCTGCTCTGGTTCTTTGTCCTTTTGTGTCTCAAATCTGGTACCCTGTGGAAGAGACCCCCCAAGAAAGTCAAGGGAGGACCATGGCTGATAATGTCTTGTACCAGGTCACAAAGCAGGAGAGGATACAGCACAGATCAATGCTTCTCAAACCTTTTTTTGCTATGGCCGTGCACAGTAAATTCTGTGTTAGCACCTGAGAATGTTTTTCTATGATGACTACAAATGAGGTCTCTGATAGTGACACTCATGAAGGTCAGGCTCCAAAAAGACCTACCAATTTTCTACCATTATGACTGAAAGTTGGATCAAGCCACAAATTATCTGTCTGAAATGATGAAGCATCCCCCACAAGAGAAGAGCCCTGCCTGTTGTAGAAACATGATTCAGATGCAGGTAACCATCTTTAGTTTCTTCCGACTTTGCTCAGGCCTTAAAAACATTGAGTCAGCATAACCTCTCACCATCTGTTTTTAGTGCGTGAAGATACAATCGCTTGGCACCAGAATGATGACACAGAAATCTGCAGCAGAGGATCAAATGTGCAATAATAAATTGATATTGGAACCACCTCCTACAATGGATAGTTGCTTAGTCATTTCTCTCTCTACCTCCTGTGTTCAGTCCCAACACTGCTACCCCTTCCACAACTCCTGGGACTTCCCTAACATGGTCTAAAAACATCCGGCTGTGCTCTCAGGAAACTGGAGAAACAGGGAAAAGCATCTTGCTGCTGAGCCTGCTCTGTGTGCAAGCATTATTTTTAAACCATCATGCAGAAGGATGAGGTTCCCATCAGCCTGGGCATGTTTGAGCTTCTGTAAGACAGGGCTTTACATTTCAGAGGGCAGAAAATGTGGCATGTGCTACTGCTGTTGCTGTGGCAATACCCATGTGCAGTGAATGCTGTAGCCTAAAGTCACATGTTAAATAAACACACAGCTACAACACAAATTAAACTAGCCCAGAGCAGCTGTTATTTAGATTGTGGACATTTTTTTAAATTAAATGTTTTCTTTGCAATATTTCTATGAGGAGGTGGAGTATGCAAAGTCAATCTCAGCTCACCACAGACTAATTTATCTGCTCTCTCTCCTGCTCTGCACAGCCGTGGGACACGTCACCAGCTGAATCACTGAGACCCAGAGGAGTGGGGCTAGTGCTGGCACTGGCACAAAGGATCTCACTTGCTGCCCATGCTTGTACTGTTGGGGCAGTAAATAAAGTTGAGGCACACACAGGTACATGGTTGAGTTTTATGGTTGGGGAGGAAAAGGATGAGAGAAGGTGCAACAGGCACAGAAAACAGAATGCAGAGAATGATCCTGGATCCACTGCCTGTGCTGGTCTCCAGCCCCAGGTAATCCCACACTCTGAATCTCCAGCAAGTGGTGATGTCCATCTCACGGCACAGGCTCCCAGAGCAGGACAATGGTGCTTCCTCTCTCCCCCGTCTGGCAGCAACCCACCTGTGAGTTCCCATTTAATTTCACCATGAAGCATTTGGGTTCACAGGAGATGTGAAACCCCAACACGGCCAGCCAGCTCCTGACCTTTAGGACATGTCTCACTTTTGCTTTGCTCATAAAAGATGAAGCCATCTATAATTCTCCCTGCAAAGATCACTCCATTGCACAGGGACTGCCTGAAGTCTGTGGACTACGTGGGTAAGAGGGAAGTGTTGTACCACTAAGGAAGGGAAATTCTCTTTCACAAAGAAAAAGCATTGGGCTCAAGACCTTACACCCCTAACCCTAACCCTTACGCTTCCTTCTTCAAGCTCACAGACAGCACTGGCTTCCTGTCACAGCATTACTTGTCCGTCTCCAGCTCTGCTCTCCCTCTCCTGGCATACTCCCATGGGGCCCCTATCCAACTATCTTATCTTGAACAGCATCCAAAAGCTCTTCCCTTCCCCTTCCCTTTCCTCTTCCCTTTCCTCTTCCTCTTCCCCTGTACCTTCCCTTCCCATTCGCATGTTCATTTCCAACACCACCTGCTCTCTAGCTTTACATTTCCTCTGCTCAGCACAGGGATTTTTGAGGATGCCACAAAGTACAAGACACGTCTTTGCAGTTCATGAAATCACAAAGGCACCTCAGGTGTCACAGCTATGCAAGCAGGTGCCCATGATAAGGCACTAAGAGCCAAAAAAGTCAATCACCCACGTGTGTGTGTGTGTTGGTGTGTGTGTGTATGTGTATGTGTGGGAGTTGGTTTGCATCTTTACTTTGTATTTTATAGGGAAAAAGTCAAAAAGTGCTAATAGTTCCTAAAAAGAGGCCTAAATCAAACCTCAGCTTCTCTTCTTCATGCCAGCATAGACATTAGGTCATCGCCCTGTCGTGCCAATAATTGCTGACTGCCCACGGACCCCTGCTAAAACAGGTTGGGGAGCTTGAGGAGCTAAATCCTCCTCCAGGGTTTTGAACAAGTTTCACAAGATGGTTCAAAGCCTCAGCAGCTGGAACAGTGATACATTGCCATGTGCTACAGATGAAGTGCTAATACTTGTCCATAATGGATTTGCCAGGATGTGTTCCACGTTTACTCCACCTGTTGCCCCTCTCTCTTGGCATCCTCCCTTCCCTGGGGTTTTGTCTTCATAACTTAAGATGCCTGTTTGTGGAGAAGCGTAGCTTGGTTGCCCTTACTCTTTTTCACTTTCTTATTTCATTCTGACACAAGAGCTCAGCACTTTCCAGGAGCGGGGTACATGGCCTGGGAGAAGGAAAGCAGGCACAGCCTTCTCTGAGGCTGTTAAGGTAACCGGCTTGCTGACTGCACTCTTCAAAGAAGTACAGTTAACAGAGGACACACAGTGTATATCTTCTTTGCCATAAGAGATGGCTGTAAACTAATTTACATATTACACAAAGTGGGATTACTTGATTTGATATGTCATGTAATGATCTGGACCAGCTAGTGGGGAGAAATCATAACCAAAATCAAGCTCCTGCTCTTCTGCACAAATGGTATTTCTCTCCCCAGATTCATACATTCAGTCCTGGTCCTCACATTTTTTGTACATATATAGAGTTAGTATATTAAATGAGCTGTCTTTCCTGCCAAACATGTATGAACTCCAAGAAGTTTATGCTTGCGGGAAGAGAAGAATAAAGTCTGCACTGTGCCTAATCAGCCATTCTTTCAAGCATATGCTCTCAGACAGGCTTGGGACGGGAAGGAAAGGTTGGATGGTTGGAGCTCAGGTCCTCTCTCCTGCTCAGGCCACAAATTCCCTGAGATAGTTTGTTTTCTGACCTCATTTTTTCCCTCTAAAATGGAGAAATGCTTTGTCCAAAGTGCTCATAAACTACTCAAAATTGTCTAGGATCCTAGATTAACTTGGTGAGAGTCTGGTACCTTAAACCATAAGTAGTCACTTAAGACTAAGATTAAAAACCAAAGGCACACACGTGAGGTGACAAAGACTGTCCATGGCCAAGTAAGAATCTAAACCCAGGGCTCTACTTAATCATAGAATCTTAGAATGGTTTGGATTGAAAGGGACCTTAAAGATTCTCTAGTTCCAAGCCTCCTGCCATGGTCAGGCACCTTTCACTAGATCAGGCTGCTCAAAGACCCCCACATCCAACCTGGCTTTGAGCAATTCCAGGGATGGGGCATCCACAACTAGGGATGGGGCATGCCCGATTGACTTTGAAAGTATCTGGTCTGTGCCTCTGTTTCCCAAGCTATGGGGTGAAAGGACTCTTTTATCTTACAGGCATGAGGCAAAACTAACCATTTTTAGATATTGCAGTGATGTATAAAGGACTGTGGGCTGGGAGCAGTAACAGGAATCATCAATAAGAAATTTAAATTACTTTTAGCAGTAAAATAAGCCACAGTACAAGCAGGGCCAAATTTCTTCAAAGTTCAGTTGCATCAAAGCCTGAATTTCAATAAGGGTTGTGATAGAAACATTTTTGGGATATTTCATTATGGCAACTAGCAGTGAAATGGAAGCTGAACTTGCTCCCACATCACCGTAGAAGGCCAGTGGGCTAAGTCTGACCTTCTGTAAGGTATAAGGTTTAATACTTCAGTCACTGTTTCCTCTCAAGCCTTGCAGCTCAAAACTGACTAAAGTGCAACCTCCAGAAAGTCTCAGCTTAACTGGCTGCAGGAAGTGCTACCAGTGGTCCCAAAGGTCCAGCGGCCCCTTTTGTGTGAGCGAAGAGGTCTGGCTCAGGTCACGGGAATCGTCACTGGACGTGGAGGAGGAGGCGACCACCTCTATTTCCCGAGGAAGTCGCACGCTGGGTTGGCAGCCCGTCTCACATCAGCGCCTCCGTGGGCCTTGTCAGGGCAGCAGCAGGGGAGACCCGTCATACACGGGTGGGCAGCAGCCCCAGGGCAGCGTCCAGCGGGCCGGAGCAGCGCGGTCCTGCGGGACAGGCACCGACGGGCCAGGCCCTGCGGCTTCCGAGAGGAGCCGCGTACGGCCCCGGCTGCAGCGCGGTGAGGCTGAGTGCCCACTGCTGCGGCACGAAAGGGGTCTGGACAACACGGCTGAAGCCACCACTGACTGAGCGGGGCTGAGAAATCCCACTCCCTCTCCCTTCAGCTCAGTATCCTCCCTTGCCGTCTCACTCCCCCATCCCAAAATCACTTCCTCTGCTGCGACCAGTGCAAGCAACGGTGGATCTGTGCTCTGGAGCTGATCCAGGTTCATGCATACTGAAATCCACCCAAGCCCAAACCACAGCCTGTTTTATTTTAGCAGGGCTAATTTCAACCCCAACAGCACAACAGAGGCTGAAATGACACGTCATGGTGGAGTTGCTGTGGCCAAAAGTGGGAAATGCTCTTCCTCCTCCCATCCCTGCTTGTCCCTGTTCCTATTCTCGCTCCTGGGAGAAGTTCCCATTGCCTCCTTTGTGTTGGCGTTGGGGCTCATAAGACCTACTTCAGCTCATTAACCCAGCAGAAAATTATCTGATTTAGCTTGCTGGGTTATTTCTCTCACCGGGATGCTGTGTGAACCCAGGTTAAGCCACTCTTTGCAACTTCCTAAAAAACCCCTCTGGTGATTTCAGCAGCTGGGGTCACAGCACAGGCCGCCCACATCTGCCGTGCGTGGGGGGAACAGCACACACCAGTGCGTGGGCATGGCTAGAGCAGGGATGGGGAGGGGAAACCTCTCAAACCAGCCTGAAAATCTTAATGACTGGGAGCAGACTTAAATAATTTGACAAGATGATCCACAGGGAGATTTGCAATGCTGTGAGAAAAGGGGACCTACATTTTTCACAATTCCCAATGCAACAGAAAGTTTTTCAGAAAGGTCAAAGTTCATGACTGACTGTAAAATAACTGGCCAGATCCTGAAGAATGAGTGCTTCTTTCCCCTCTGCCTAATTATCCAACTCATTGATAAGATCATTAGGAGCCATTTAACATCTGATTGTCATGTTTGTTGTTGCTGTTGCTGTAATATTTTTGCCTTTTAAAATTCCAGAACTTGGCTTTTCATGAGTGACTGAGGTGTGTGGGAGAGAAGTCTGCATCCTTGCCAGGGGCACAAGGATATGCTTTAGATCTGGACAGCTTAAAATCTCCCTCAGCATCAAGGCTTCTGTTGTAGCTACTATAATTCCTGTGTTGTTATTGTGTAGGACCTTCTCAGTCTAGAAATGTCCCTCCAAGGCAGAGTGGTACTGCTTGCTTTCTTTTCCTGCTGGAAAACACTGTTTAGTAACTTTAATTCAAAGGTCTCTTCTGCACTTGAGATGCATGAACTGGGACCAAATTTCCTAACTCAGAACAGAGAATTTCACCAAGTAGTTAACAGCAAAAGAGAAGAGAAGATATAGGATACAAATTACTGCGGCTTTGAGGAACTCCAGTTTGCTCTTTCTTCTAAACACTGGGAAACAGACTTCCAAGTATCTGGACAGTGCAGTGGCAGCACGCTTACCCTCCTACTGAAGAGCAGTGCTGCACATGATTTGCTGTTCTGAAAGTGCTTTGATGCAAAACAATAATATGCTGAGGAGCAACATCTGTAAGTGCCAGACATCAACAGCAAACACAACTGTGCAGGCAGGACCCTGTTTGAATTCTGTACTGGGGTACCCATTTGTCAGAGTCATACTTTGATTATCTGTTGTCTCAGTAGTGTCTTTTTCATACACCAATACTAATTGTCTCTAAGCTCTGCAATGGCCTTTGCTGACCCAGCTACTGCCCAGATGTCTTGGAGACAGACTGCATCACATAAAATTCCATGAAACCCCCTCAAAAATCTCATTTAAAATAATCTAAAAGCAAGTTACAAGCATGAAGCCTTCCCAGGAATCCCTTCAGGACAGCAATCCTCAGGAGGATTACACTAACCCACTTACTCAGCTATGCTAGGCCATGGTACAGTGCTGTGCTAATCCTCACCCAGAGATAAACAACTCGTGCCATGGGAATGATGTGATGCAAGTGCTCTGTCAAAATGCAGTAAAAAAAATGCTACCAATGCATTATGAAGCCCAGTTATGGATCAGTCCTACAGATGCCTCTCAGGAAGAGCTGCTAACTACAGTGATTGATTTACAGTTGGACAAGCTGCAGTCAGGCACCCTCCAAAGACCAGCTCAGGAGCTCTCTGATTTTTATATGTTCATGGCCAGCATTCACAGCACAAGTCTTCTGCTGCTGCCCCTTCTCAGCTTGTGACAGACTGAGAAGCTCCAGTTAAGATGTCCCAAGCAGAGCCGCCCAGGCACTGTAGCAATACAGTTTCTTCTCATCATTCTGCTTCCCCAGACAAACTTGAAAAATTTCACCCTCATTTTAATATTCAAAACATTTTCAGTTTTGTGGAGGAGGGTTTGCTGGTATTTCAGAAATGTCAAGTGAACTGCTTAGTGATCTTTTAACTAGGGAGCAGAGAAGAGCTCATTAGAAAATGGGAAAGGATTGCAAGGGAGTCGCACAATTCCCACCTAACTCCTGTGGTCTTTTGCATTACAGAATTTAGAAGCTTAAACGAGGCTTCTACCACAGATCTGGTGATATAAGGTGTCTTCCAGGAAGCTCATCTTCTCAGGAGTTGGAGCAAGAGCTGACACCTTCAGGGTTTAATACCAAAAGTAAAAGCACGGGTTTCTATTTCACAGACTGAAAAATGTGGTCAGTAGGAAGCCTCAAAATTCAGAACAGGCCGCCTATGAGAAACAACCACCCCGAAATCTCAGCTTTTGTTGTTGGTTTTGGAGGGTGTAGCTAAGGGCTTTTTATTGCTTGAACTTTAACCCCCAAGCACAGTGATTACTAATCAACTCCCCTGAATGCTGCCTTGGGAAAGAAAAAATAAATTACTGTCTCATGTGGGATAAATTTAGCATGTACACCTAAAGATAATGCTTCCTTGTCTGTGTACTGGAAGGCCAGGAACAACCATAGAATTAACGTAGCCTTTCTGGTCAAGCTGTGGTTGAGGTATACAGCCCATAGCAGACCAGAGAGCATGTCTCCTTCTCACACTAACATCAGCATTTTGCCTGAGCAAGAGTACCAGGGGTATTTCTCAGGCAGTGGCATCTCCTCGGGGGAAATCCCACCCATCTGTATCCTGTTCCTTGTGGTATGCTGAGTTTTGCTTTACAGTCTTTTCATCAGCTGGGGGCCAGCACTTTTTTTGGACCCAGCTGGTGTCTTTCAACTGGGCATAAGGCAGATTAACAAATAAATAAATAAATATGCAGTTGATGTTTTGTGGTAGAATTCAGAGCCTCCTTTCTTCCTCTTGTCTCAGCATTTTGTATGGAAAAGAAAGCTGTCAGAGATCCGGTCACTCTATCCAGCATGTACTGATCTTTTCTGTTGCAATATTGCTACATTTCATCCACTCACAGGCTTCGGAAGAACATGATGCCTAAGATATTTTTACTTGGAGCAACAGAAATAAAGTAAATACCCCAGTTGTAGACAGCTCTTTTTCAAGTTCACTATCAGTTGGATGTGCTTTTTCCTAGGTACGTTTTTTTTCTCTTAGGGGAACTATAAGGGAAGGAGCAAAAGGCCTGTTAAATAAATCTTTTCTATCCAACTGTTAAATTGTCTGTGATTTCTCCTGGTGACAAAGCCACAGTGGGCTGGTTACAAACTCCATTATAAAGAGACAATTGTAAAGAATCACCTTGGAAGTAATTAATCTTATCTAGGTCTTTAATTGTAAATTCATGGAATGATAATATGCTAAGCTTAAGGGTGTTTCATTTGCTGTTGAATACTGGTAATAGGATAGGATTTGCGACACCTTATTGATCTGTGTTTACAGAACACCACCGAGCAGACAAGCTTAAGGGAAGGACCACATTTCCTTTGATAAGGGATATGCCAACTACCTTCTGATGGCCTGACAACAGGGAGGAAGGGAAAGCTTGCTCCCTTTGATTCAGAGATACGGGCTGTGCACAAGTCTCCATTTCGTTAAAGACAGAAGATTTGCAGCCAATATCCTCCTCTTTGATATTCTTCCTCAAGAATTCCTGGAGGGAGCAGAGCAGACTAAGGTGCCAACTCCTCCTTAGCCCTGGCCACACCTAGCTGTGCTCCTCCAGAAGGGAAGTGGACAGGGAACTAATTACGTTTTTCCTCATAGCATTACTTCTCTCCCAGCTGTTTCCCAAGGTGACTAACTTTGCAGCCACAAGAATGCTAGTGCTGGCTCGAAGGAGGGAACGAGACCGCAGCAGCTCTGACTTACAACTGCACAAAGACGCTGTGATGCTGCAAGTCCCGCTGCTGTGTCTATGAAGGCTGTGCCATCACAGATGTCCCACAACAGAGCTGAGTGGCTCTTCAGGAGGAAGAGTACTTGCCTTGCACGCACGGGTGAGCCAAGCACCCTGAGAGCAGCCCCAAAATACAAATCAGAAGCCATCGTTGCTCTCACTGCAATGTCAGAGAAAGGCTGGCAGTCATTCCCAGCTGAAGAGTGGGGGGACTTGCAGCGTAAGTCCATTCATACACACATTCTCTCTCTCTCTCTCCCCCTCCCTCTCCCAATAAAGTAAATGCCACATCTTTTGTACTTCTTAAAATATCCTTTGTTAACATAATGAGGCCATTGACAGTAATCTCAAGTCAGCATCCTACCGTGATTCTGACAATTCAGCAGCATCCTCAGTGCTCCAAGGAATTGGAAAACACAAGCAGTGCGGAAAACACAAACATCAATGTGCAAAACAAACACATTCGATGTATCAGAACAGCAACAAAGAGCCTCCAGAGACTGCAGGGAAAGCACCTATTTGCTGGGGAGAGCAAACCCGGGGGACATAATGAGCTCGTGAGGCACGGTTCAGCTTTTTGGGATTCAGAAGGTAATTAAACAAGGCAAAAGTCAGCAGAACAGCATATTACACCACGACTTTGTTAAAGTCATCAGCACGCACCCCCACTGAGGAATCTTCTTTTTCCCTCTACCCACAATCCCAGCACATTTTATTACCAAAACCCAGGGTCACCTCACATAAATGGAGAAGTTAATCTTAAAACTTGTTCAAAATGCAACTTGGAATCTTTGACCTTCTGTGTGGGAAACATACAGAGGAAATAAAAGAAAATCAAGTAAGAAGAAGGTTAGTGAGACAGTGAAATGAAATGAAACTACAGCTGCAAAACTTCATGGATTTTTATGTCTGGGGGAGCCCAAAGCAACATACTGGTCTCCTGCCAGCACAGGCAGCACAAAACCCCCCCATCATATGGTTCAATCGGTACATATCTGCCACAAGCTCTACTGAAACTGGGCCTGATACCTGGTGCCAACACAGCTCTGCCCTGAGCTCAAAACAAGTGTTTATTTTAACAACCAATAAAAGAAAAACCTACATTTGATTGCCATAATATACTGATTGGAATGGGATATATGACACTGAAGAGTATGCAGGGCTAAACAATTGCTTTCAAGCCCGTATGGTTATATACTTCCACATTTTAACGTTCTTGGAGATGGAGTTTTGGTAAGAGACTTTGTTCCCTCTCATTTGCTTTTTCGTTTTCATTCATAGCTAAGTATCATCTGTGTGACTGAAAGTGGACAAAACCCACTGTCACGAGAAGAAGCGATGTCACGGCATTTCCAAGCAGGCAGGGTCCCTGGGCAGTGCAGCAGCACGGTTCCTTTACTGCGGTAACCAGAGTGTTTGGAGATCTTTCCAGAATGACGCAGTACAGGGAACAGCAGGCATGCCCACGCTGCTCTGCAAGGCCAGCACCACATGGCCCAATACATCATCCCAGATGAGGCCAGACCCTCTTTGCAAGCTTACATTTCCAGAAAACGGAAAAGATCAAAGCTGTGGGAGTACTTTTAAATATAGAGAGGACTGCCTCACTCTGTTCTGCTGCACGAGAGAGGGACTTTGCTGGAGAATTAATCACTTTTATGTCAAGAGAGTAACTTCCACTGCCTCCACCCCATTCCCAGCTATGCTGACCTTCATTACACCTTGACTCTTTCAGCCCATCTGGCTGTAAATTAGGACAGACGCGTTACACCCTCTCCTTCCCCTGTAATGCACATGAACATCTCAGCAGTGCTATTCGCACATAAAAGCTTTTGCCCCCTCTGTTTCCCTCCCTAGATAATGAGCCATCCATTAAGCAGGCAGATGCAGCTCTAGCTGGTGATATATTATGTAATATTGTGGGTGAATAACAGACAGATAGAACAGAAGATGGTGGAAAAGAAAAGCCAAACAGAGAGAATCTCCAGAGCCCCAAGAGCTGTAATGTCACCAGTGCTGTTCCCTTTGGTACATCCTCACTGCTGGAGCATGCAAGTAAAGGTTTGCTCCCCACAGCTCCCAAGCACCTGTACTGTATTGGACTAACTTTAAATAAGCCTCAAAGTCCAGTCTATCCCACCAGTGTTAAATTCCTACAGCAACCAGTCCAGTCACAGGCCATCTGGGAATCCACCCAGAGGAACAGGGTTTTGTCTGAGGTTTGTGTGTCTCATCAATCCCCCACTCTTAACTGCTAGCCAATTAATATCTTTCCACTTACTTGATTTCTTTGATATAATGTCCACTGTGTGTTTGTGTGCTGTTCCTTAGCTTATGCCTATATCCACTAACATTCTCCGTGCAAAACTCATGCAACTAAGGCTGCAAACAATTCTTATTCAGGCAGTAAATATTGCAGAGGCAGTCTTCTGAACAGGAATCTTGGATTTGGAAAGGGAACAAGAGTATAAAAAAAGGCAAGAAGTTAAAGCATTTTTCAGACCTCAAGAAGTATGAGTAGAACAAACAGTCACAGGTTTGTGATCCCAAACATTGCTTTGCCTCAGTGCAGATCTGTCATTTGTTCTAGATGTGAGTGTAAATCCACTTTGAGTCTTCCCAGCCTTCTTATCTGAATGGCAAGTTTGGCCTTGAGATGAAAAGAAAAGGTTTTTGGTCAAGTTTTGGGCAAACTGCTCCTGATCTTATAGTTTTGTTATTTTTACTCCAGTTACTCACCCATCCCTACCCTGAAGCTGACATAAGCTTGGCTCACAGACCTCTCCTGTGAGATCCACTGGTAGCTGCCAGCCCTGCACGCACACATTAAATCTTACCTAATGAGTAATTACCAGGAGACTGGGACACTTCATTCTCCTGATAACAGCACTCACCTCAGGGAATGAAATAATGTTTCGAGGCTGGACACAAATGCACGTAACACAAAGATGTCATGGTTTACCCCACACAACAGTTATTGCAAAGCCCAGACACAACACAATGAAACAGGTAGGAGAAAAAGTGCCCTATGGGGCTAGACTCTGTATATTAACCTGAGAATATGCAGGAGAACTTGGTGGCAGAGCTACAGACACTTTTCTCCTTTGTACCTATTTCTTGATGTTTTAACTACAGTATCTTTCTTTTTACTAGTGGTGCGTGAACCAAAGTTCAGGGTGGGGAGCTCTGTTTGCACAGGCACAGCTGGAGCAGTAAAGGTCACTCAGATTTTCAAACAGAAAATGGAAATCCAGCATGAATGTCGTCTCTCCAGCCAGGGGCTACATCTCAGCCCCCAGCCCCAAGAAAATAGGTGCTCTCCTGGTATACTCACTCCAGAGAGCTGTTACTCTGCTTCCTCTTCTGCAGCAAAAGTAGATTTGAACATCTGCCCATTACATAGCCACAGACAGCCTTTACATCAAATGTGGCTGCGTCTCCCTATTCTCATTTTTATTTTGTGTTGGTGAAAAAACACTTGGCTGGTTGCACTGGACTCTACTCACCCACATGCCAGAGCTATGAAATCTCTTTGCCCCCACCCAGCCAATCAGCCAATGCATGTGCTCTGGGATGTACTGGGCCCAGCCTGAGGCTGGAGGGGCAGTTTGGTTCCCATTGTTCACTCCCACATCAGCCTCTCAGACAAAAATGCGGAGAAAAGACTGCCAAGTGGAAGAGGTCAGGGAGGCAGGCGCACACTTGTCTAACCGGATTTGCAGTGACACTTCTAACCCACAGGCCAGCACACTGCTGCTGCTGGTGCAGGGCTGGTTTCTCTCCTGCCAAACAAACCCAGATTTGCATTCAGTAACATACTGTAGTCTTTGCTTCTAATTTTTTGCATGGCTGACTCCTTTGCCCACCGTGTTACTAGAGAATTTGAGTCCAAAATGTGAAAGAGCTCTCATGCAGGAGGCAGAATGATACTGGGGAAAATAATACAGGATCCTGTAAATAAAGACTACATGAGAGGAAGCATTCAGAAGAGGTGCTAAATTAATGTTATGGAAAACTTTAAATTTGGATGCAATTTAAATAGGTACATAGAACACAGAAGTGAATACATTTTCCAACCTCTAAAAGGGATAGTCTATAAATAGACTTTTAAATCTATTAAAGGATCTTTTAAGACCCACTAAAACATTCAGCAAATACATCAAATTATATTTATCCCTCAAACTCACCACCAAATGGCTACAGCCTTACCCCAATTTTTTCGTCTTTGAAAAACAATAGGAAACAAACTGGTTTATCTTACTGTACCTGCTGCAAATACCTTTATGGCAAGGTAATTGCTAAGAGCATTGTGTTGAACAATTCATTACTTTGTTACAGAAACGTTTGTCATGCCCTTTGGAGATAGCAAAAGAGAATTCTCCCGTGACCTTTGAAAAATGAAATCAGTGGCATTACTCAGAAGCCAAATTCAAAGTTTAAAAACAGATTTAAGAAGGGTTTCCCATGCCTCCTGAAAAAGAGACAATCTGCACTTTCACCGTGAGCAGAGCTAGATTATTCCAGTCCTTTTAGACCATTAATGATTTGTGCCTAATGAGCACTTGGAGCAGTGATTCACTGATGAAAGCGCTGCAGGGCTCCCTGTCCTGTGCACAGCCCTGTTCTCGTCATCACAGCAGTACAGGACATAACACCGTGGGCTGCCTGCACTGGAGAGAAGATCATGAGCTCGATTGTGTGCTACAAACAAAGGGAGAGCCATTATCAGACGCTGCCTTGCCAGGCTGCATGAAAAACCGCCTCTGCAAATTGCATAATGCCCCTGGATATTCCCAGCAGTGCTACGGCAGGCCCACGGGGCTGGCGCTTGGACAGGGAGGAAGCCGGATCTCCTCCCTCCCACCTTCCCTCCCAGCATGGGAAAGCTCAGGAGAGCTCTTGTGTAGGCAAAAAAACCCCTCACTTATCTCCTGGGAAAGAGCTGTGCTGCTCTGGGGTGACGTCTGACGCACAGCGTTGTGGTCATGGATCAGAGAGAAGTCAGCATGGTGGGAGCCTTGGGAAGCACCCAGAGAGGGAAACAGGAGAGGCATCACACTTGTTCTCCTTGAGTGTATATCGCATCCCTGTCCCTCATCCTGTGCTTGTCCTGTTCGTGAGACAGTGCATGCCAGTTTTGATCAGTCCTGTGCATCACAACAGGAAACCATCTAAAGGACAGGAGAATGCTGTAAACACAAAGCCTGTCTATGCTGCAGAGCCCACCTCACACAGTGTGGAAGAGCTGCAGTTTAACAACACAGAGAGGCTGGTGTGATACCTTGTTCCTTGCTGTTCATTGGCCGGGTGAGTACCTGTGCCTGCACCAAGCAGGGACAGGAAGAACGCACCGCTGAGGCAGAGGGAAGGGGCTGCTCGATTGCCTGAGTGGTACTGTGAAAATGCAGCATGAGGGTGAAATCTCCGAGGAGCACAAAATTCCCACTGGAACAGCAAATGGTGAGAATCCCAGCCGTTGTTCAGTGGGAAAGATTTCATCATGAGCGAATGTGACCATGATAAGCAGCACATGTGACGTACCCAGCTTCATTTCCCTTGCCTGAGAATCCATATGCTTAGAATGCCTCCTCCTCCACCTCCTCCTCTTCTGCCTCCTCCTCCACTCTTGCTGGTGGCACCAGGGATTTACAAGGCAGGAGGGAGCATTTCCTAATATTGGTTGGGTGTAACTTTCCAGCATGACTGATTGTGCTATTAACTGTGGCAAGGGGAAGAGCACAAGCGAACAGCATGGGAGAGCACTTCAAAACCTGGAGATGAATGATAAGTGATATTAAATAGTTCTATGTATGCAAAATAAATATTCGAAGCTTGCAAGACTATTGTTATAGACATTGCTGGGTTTATTAGGAAAGGGGAAAGTTAAATAGAAAAGTGAAACATATGCAGAAAAAAATGAGATCTATGTAAACAAGACAGAAAGGAGCTTAAGGACCTAATGCAGTCAGAGTTTAAAAAGAGTTTTAAATTAAAGATGGGGTAAGGGAGAGCTGTGGAAGAATGCACAGTTTGGTTGAAGGTCTCAAACCTCTCTTAAGAAAAGGATAGGACAGAAGGTAATGGAGATAAGTGGAAACAGAAGAAACAGATCTCTGTAAATGAAGCCCTAATTAAATAAGATGCACGTGCACACACACAAAGCACACAAAAATAGTAGCTAGTCCACAACCACCTTTAAAACCATTTTGGTACAAATGGCAGTGATCTGAAAATAAGGGATGATGGACTAGAATGCTGGAATGCAAATAAGGATATGGGCAAACTACAAATCTGGGAAACTTTCTAGAAAAAACTAATTAGTAAAATACTATTATACCAGGTTTAAACAGTATAAATGTCAGAACAGTTCATGCCAAAGAGAGAAAGATAAAAGTGGCTCAAGTTCTCTGAAGAACTAGATAGATTGAATATCAAGCTAAATGTTTGGCTTTAAAAAGGGAAATCACATAGAAGTGATGAAATTCATTGAAATCAGTAGCTAAAACCAGTAAAGCACTTTTAGATGACATCAGATTGTTTAAAGACACTCTACAGCAGATTTCTCATCATATAAAAAATATTCAAAACAAAAAGAAAAAGTAAGCCAACATGATTAAACCATGCAACACTTCTGAGATACAAAAATAATTTCTTTAAAAGATGGGGAGTTAAGGAAGATGCAAAAGAACACAGTCTGACAAAGTGGATGTGAAAGAACAATAAAGCACAAGAAAATGAAAAGCAACGCGCTAAAGGCATAAAATGGAATGCTAGGACATTTTCAAGCACAGCAGGAGCAGGAGGCTGACAGAGAGTTCATGGGGTCCATGGATGAATAGGAGCACATGAGAGAGAGGACACAGTAGAAAAATCAAATTAAATTTGTTGTTTTACTGCTCCCTCTGGAACTCCCATGCTGAATTACTCTTTAAGGAGGATCAGTCTTATAGGGCAGTTTAATGACACCGTCAACAGGACCAGGCTCAGGCCACTGTGACTTGGTCAGGATCTCCTGCCCCACTCCTTGTGTTAGTGCTGGTCCTTCCCTGATCCTGTGGCTCGGGCAGTGAAGGCAGACCCAAGCAAGTCACCGAGGGTAAGCGCCATACTGCACACAGCCTGGGATGCCAGAGACTCCCCACCTCAGTGTTATGAACCACCAACTTCCCCAGGGAGAAGTCTGATGAGGGTCTTCCAAGATCAAGGCGTGTGGAGAGCAAAACCACCAGCTGGAATCTCAGCCCAGCACACAACATCAGTGGACCTTAGACTGGGTCTCCTTGCCAGAAAATGGTCAGGCATTGGAGGCATCCCAGGACCATGCCTCAGCCACAGATGGGTGCACTGCTGCACACAACAGGCAGCAGATCTCACCCTGCTGAGCACAGAGCCAGCACAACCCATCAGGTGTCCTCACCACACTGTGTCTGCATGGCACTCAGCAGGCAAGGAGGATGTGGATGTACCATTTCCAAGCTGTGTGGTTCAGAGACAAAGCAGGTGGACCTCAGCCCACTGAGGTGATTTCTGGAGGCTGCTAAGGCCTGGTATCCTTTACAGAGCTGACACAAAGCCATGTTGTGCTATCCAAAGGAAAAAGAGAGATTTTGTACTTTATCCAGACCCAAGAATAAGACTCTCTGAAATCAATCACAGCCAGAAATACAAACAGATGACTGTCACAATTCCTGACATGCTAACACTAAATAAAAAATGAATTAAATTAAGATAATGAGCATTTGATGATTACCTCTTTTCTTGAAATTTGGTTATTTGGAATTTCCTAGCCACATGGATCTCCCAAACTGAAAAGCCAAGTTGTCGATTTCTTTTCCAAGGGTCAACATGCTCTGTCTCAGGGCACTGCAGACTTTTCAGGGAGGTGAGGCTGGAAACACTGTCTCCTTTCCATCCTAGCCAAGCTCTTGAGCCACGCTGGTACAGAGGGCAGGCACGATCAGTGTTCAGATTCTTCTGAGTAAAGGTAGAAATCTTGACAAATGCTTTGGATGCACTGGTTGCTTTATCCCTAGCACGTCTCCCTGAAACATCGCATGGTCCAGTCATGCTGTATGGTTGAACAAACAAGCTTAAGGTTTAGGCTGTTGTTGCTTTTTCAATCAGACCTTAAGTCCCCATCCGTTAGGCCTTAGGCACTTTGAAGCTCATATATGCAATTAAACCCAGTTAAATAAAGGCTAAAGTCCACCTTGTCTTTATACCATCTTGAGTGTTGACCTGAAATAAGCTAATGTTTTGCTTGCATTTTACAATGGTCTCCACAGTGGAGATCAAACACATCCCATTTCTCATGCTAGGATTAACAAGTGACTCCTGGCTCATAGAACCTTTCAGCTCCTGTGATGCCAATACATCTAACACTGATTTCCAAATATTTTAGCCACTTGCATGGTTGCCATTACTGCAGTGTCTGATCAGTCGCAGTCTCTAATGTGTCTATACCCACCACATCTCTGTGACTGACAGCTGCTCGTTTGCCAAGAGTACAGACGGACAACTCTGGGCCAGAGAAGGGAATACGTATCCCACACCATGGCAGACACCTTCCAGCTCCTTGGAGTCCTTGGCTTCCAGCACAATCACTGCACCAACTTTTTTTCCCATTTCCCCTCTAGCAAAACACATGGGCCAAATCCCACTGGCATCTATGAGCATCTTACCATGGACGTCACAAACCTTCTACTGACTTCAGCAAACTTGGCTCAAACTTAATTGCTTCTGCCAGCCTTCCTGTGTTCCTGGACTTTGCAGGGTAACTGCTAAGGACAGAAATAAATCCTTTGTTTACTCTGGTAACAGGAGAGCCGCTTTGACCTCTGGCTAAAAACAGGTGCATTTTCCTATCAGGTTCATGAGTCACTCGTCCCAGGAAAGATTGGTGAACTTGGAAAGCCCAGTGCTCATGGAACAACAGGAAAGGATGACTTTTTAATTGAATGGTGGCAAATCTCATAATCTGGTTTTCCTGGGTGGCTTTTTTCTTTTTAAGTCATGTTAAGTCATTGGTTTAACACAGCTCAGGCCTGTTCCTTGCAAATTCCTGGTATTTTAGCATCATATCCAGTTTGGGATGGAAAACACTACTGGTGTTTGACTCCTACAGGAAACAGCAGGTGTAATGTGTGACTACATAAATGGTGCAGGCAATTAATACCTCTGTAATAGATTTTGTGCTTGGTCCAGCATAATCAGGTCTTTCAGTACAGGAACTTGTATTTATTCTTCTCTTCTCTTCTCTTCTCTTCTCTTCTCTTCTCTTCTCTTCTCTTCTCTTCTCTTCTCTTCTCTTCTCTTCTCTTCTCTTTCCTCTTCCTCTTCCTCCTCCCTTCTCTACAGAGCTGTTTTCACAGAAAACAGTATTGCTTCTCACATACCATCTGGTCAGGAAGAGCCAAAGAATTCTTAAAAGGTGACCTTCAAGGCAACTTCTTTTGGATGAATTAGAAAAAAAACCCAAAAAACAAAACCAAACTTGAAATATCATTCCTCTCCAATTTTAACACCAGAATTTCAAGTCTTACCACCCTGTTTCCCACAACTGTAGACTTACGATGACATCCTGAGAAGCTGCTCAGGGGATATTTCTCCACTGCACAGTTAACTCATGTTCTGACTCAAATTAAAATCAGTGGCTCTTGCCATACATAGAAGAGAAACCTGACAGGCCAGAGTGTGCTCCTAGTCCAGACCAGATTATGTGGCTGGCTGTAGAGTACAGAACCTGGGACTGGACTACCTGTTTTACCCTGTGACTGCAGACAAGAAAATGAAATAAAAATAATTTAAATTCTGGTGATTCTCCAATGCAACTCCTGTAGCTCCTCTGTGGCAGCCAAGTGGCTGCAAAATAATCACACAGCCTCTGAGCACCAGAGAAGTCTGGCTCTGTGGCCAGATACACACAGATTAGCAGAGCATCATCAAGGTCACAGAGATACGGGCAGGTCTCTGCTCGAGTTGGGGCCAGGTTAACTGTGCAGTAAAATCGAAGCTTGGTGGGGGAACTGATTTCTGTGTTACATCTCTGACGGTTTTGCTAAAGATGCCTCACTGCGTTAAGCATTTTTGAAATAAGGAGAAGTCACCTGGTCCCTGCATGGCAGAGATGTTCAGAAGAGTCCCCTCTTCATGTCTGTGTCCTTTGAGGGAGTTCAGTGCATGAATGGTAAAGAGAAGACTCAACATCCTTGGCACTGTAAATTAAGTGGATAAGTATATCTTTGGTGTAATGGAGGAAAATATACATAAAACCCTCTCAAGAGAGCCATGCAGAGGAGCGTGACCAAAGCATCTCTCCCTTTACAAAAATCAAAGGCTTTCTTTGTTTGATATAATAAGGCACAAATATTTCCAGTTCCTGCCCATCCCCACCCCATTCCTCCCTCTCCCCTTGCCCTTTCCCACTTCAGGTCACTTGGAACAACACCGGCACTACTTACAAAACCAGCAGAAAGTCAATTACTCACATATATTATTGCAGGGCTAATTTTTAACCTCTTCCAGCTGCACAGTCAGCTGGCTCGGTAAGACCTGTTCCTCCAGGCAGTTATCAAGTGACAGCTTTCCATTCCTGTCATGCATGATTTGGAGGACCCTGAACCAAGCAGAGTCTCACAGAGTGTGCACACCTCCCCATCCTGAGGCTGCACTACAACAAAAGAAAGAGGCCAGGGGACTGCAGAAGCCACAGGTACCAAGAGGGCTGCAGGGGTGGATGTCAGAGGGAAGGTGAGATGAGTGCAGCACAAGCATCTGAGAACAGTGGCATTAATTTGATGTCACTGTGAGTCTTAGAGGTCTACAGGAAAGGTGCCAGTGTCACAGCCAGTGCTTATTCACCATGACCAAAGGCAGTGTCAACGGGTTCTTGGAGAGCAGAGCACTGGCCAGCATGAGCTCTCCAAGGAGCAGAGCACCAGCCAGTGTAAGTCCATGAGCTCTCTGGGGACCACAGACCCCAGACTTGGAGAAGCAGACACCAGCACACGCTATACTTGCTCCTTGCTGTCAGAGAGGATCTGCAAAGCAGAACCAAACCCTGGTGTGACACTTACCCGAGTCAGTTGTTGCTTGGTTCATGCAAGGACCCACAGCCTTGCAGTAGCATCACCTGCCACCTAAGGCATGGGGACAAGTGTCATGTGGGGCCCCACAGTATGGGGTGAGCCCAAACAGAGCAGATCCTGCTCCTCTCTCAGCGCCCAGCCATATGCTCTAGCTGATCCAGCTTGCTAGCCCTGCAAGCTCAGAAAAATGTGAAATAAAATAAAATTTATAAAAAGGGATGAGCAGATATTTTCTAGCATAACAATTTAACCAGCTCATTCAAAGCATTCAAGGAGCGCCATTCAAGAAGCTGTTGTGAATGGCGGGAGAAGGTGACAAAGACCAGGATTGTGGGGGGAACAAAGATTTTCTGTCTGGTGATGGGTAACTGCTAAAATGCCTTGCACTATGACAAGAGCCACACACCTCTAGGCTGTGTGGAGGGAACAGCCACTTGAAATTGCAGGTATCTGAGCAAGACAGGCAGTGCCTGCCCTCTCCCTGGCTCCCTCCTTCAGCCTTCCCTGCAGTGGTACCCTGTGTCCCCACAGCCACAGGGCTGCATCAGCACTAATGCTGGCACAGGGAAAAACAGACTAACACCGGATCCAAGTGTCTGTGTGCCATATGGCTGTGGCGAGAGTCTAACAGCAACAAGGAAGAAAGATTTGTATCTTGCTGAGAAACATTTTATAAAGTGTGTGAAGGTTGTCAAGTCTCTTTCTGGAACTACATCCTGTGGACTTTTAAACTGAAAAGCAATTTTCTCCTTTTCAGTTGAAGAAGAGGTATTACCAGACATATGACCAGCTCTGAGAAACACCCCTAACTGAGGAAAGCCCCAAGTGTAAATATTTTTCCCATAGGTGTAGTTTAGAACAGAATAGGATTAGAAAAGCATAAGGGAAAAAAAAATCCAAACAACCAGGTTGATAATGCCTGTGCAGGCAGTGAAGTCTCAGCCTCCAGCCCTGCTTCCAGCTGCCAAGCTCATGCATGAGAGTAACCTTTCCAGCTAGATAAGTCTGGGAGGGCAGATTTTAACAATTAACCTGCCTAAACAACAACCCCAGCACTGATAGCCCAAACTGTGTGAGAAGTCAAGAACAAAATTCAGTAGAATGAATGAAACAGAAGTGGCAATGGAACCATGCTCAGACAGAAAAGTGACCATATGTTCTACTTAAAAGTAATTATTCTGATCTCAGCTGTCCTCAATACCTCTAGTAAGGAAGCTGGTTATGTTATTATGCATGTCTTTAATGAGAAAAGAAATACAACTACTACTGAAAATACCTACTTCTGCAACAAAGTAATAAAGGTTTCTCAGTTCTTCTCCACATTCCTGAGCCCTATGGGATAAGCCCACCTTTAGGGCAGTCAGCATAAGACGCCCTGCAAGAACAAACACAATAATTTCTAGTTGTCAGCTTTGGGGCCAGTGTACTCCGTGGCCAGTTCAGCCTGTTTTGAGTTCATCTACCCCAGACACCACAAACCAAGTGTGAGAACCCACTTCTGTTTCCATCACACTCCTTGTTAAGCCATCACCATCTCTCCTGATGGCAGGGAAAGGGGACTGGTCAAAAGCAGGATGAAAGATGTTTCTGCCTTACCAACACTACAGACTGACAGTGCCAGAGAACAGGAAGGTGATATTTTCACAGCAGAGAGAAGGACGTCAATAATACAGAAAAATGCACCCTGCAGCTCTTGTGGTACCAGTGCTATAACATGCATTTCTGGGCCAGCTAATAATAGCAGAATATTGATAAACAGAGGGCTGGGACTGGGCTGGACAGTGAGTGGGGAATGTGATGACGACAAAGGAAAAGCTGATGTGGGAGGAAGCAGGAATTGATTAATATGAGAAAATTAGGAGCACTTAGTTAACTCCACTATCAGCTGTCCACTTGCAGGTGAAGGACATAAGAGGGCAGACCTGCCAAGGTGACAGCCTGGCTGCAGGGGATCTGGGGAGTTCACCACCACAGAGGTCAAGTGTCAGGTGCGGGACCATGGTTTGAAGGGAGGAAATGGCTTTTGTTTCTGCAAGGCTCAGTTTAACCCAAAGCAGCTTGAAACAGCACAGCTCCACACACCCATCAGTCCACTGCTGGACTGCAGTGCAGACCAACCAGCTGCCCTGCAGTCCAGGCCCCAAGGAGGAGAGGGAAAACAGCTTTCTCACTGCCATGTACTCCCAACCCTGCACGATGCCCAGGGCCAGGCTTTTACACAAGAGCTGATTTAACAGGATTCTCCACCTTTTGCAGAATCTGGGCCTTCAGAGGTTCCCCAGGGTGAGGCCATGGCAAAAAGAAGAGAGAAAATCCAGCAACAGGGAATCTCATCCCCAACCAGGAGAAGTGTCAGAGTCTCTCTGCATGCCTGTTAAGTGCTCTTCCTGGGAAGTAAATTGCTAGCAAATAAAGGCTTGATTTGTTTTTTCCCAATCTTTTCAAGCACTTGGTAGCTATGAAGAGGGATGTGGGCTAATGTAGTTTTTGTATGGAATTAGTGAAATCTTGTAGTTCTTGTTTAGAACTTGTCAGGCTCTGAGGAGCCAGTGCTGAGCCCAGACTGTGCAGAGCCATCAGTGGGCCTCAAGCAGGTTGTGACTTCACCACTGGAGGGGAGAGAGAGTTGGAAAAAAATCCCTTGTGGATTCCCAAAACGGCCACTGGCTGATCCGATCCTGAGGTGACTAATAACGATTTGGACTTATTTGACTCTGTGTGGCTTTACTGGAAAGTTAACTCCCCCGCTGCCAGCATAGAGAGGCTCCTTCCCCTTGCTGGGTTCCAGAGAAATACAGAAGCAGCTCAAAATAACAATTTACTTCAATGCTGTAAATGTCACAGCAAGGGTCATGGGAGGGGGAAGTAGGGAATTTAATTTGATCTGTGCTGAAGTGTCATAACTAGATTGTGTTTAGGTCTGGCAGCTCAAACAGGCCCCACAATACATACGGCCAAGACCAGAGAACAAGAACATGGTGAAGTGGAGAAATTTAAGCCAGTCTCTGTCAAAGCACAGTGCAAGCTGGGCCTCAGTGCACCTTGCTCTTGCTCAGCTTTGCTAATTACCCTTCCTGGGTCAGTCAGTTGTTTGCTTGGCTTTAAAACATTTTTTCCCTAGTCAAAACCTATTACACTTGTTCTCCAGGCTTCACGGAAGGCATTATCAGCCTTCAAAACCTCCTGCATTCCTCCTTCATGCTCCTGTTCCTGCAGCACATCATCTTCCGCCAGCCCAGAGGCATCAATTAGAGGATAATCCCAGGGCGCTCATACGGTGCCATCAAGGAGCTGTGTGTCACCTCCTCACACCACTTCCTCAGCACTCATTCCTGCCAGCCCCATTTTGCTGGAGGGGAAGAGAAGGAAAACAAATGTGACCTGTGCTTCTCCAGGACCTGCTGCAACTATTTGCAGCAGCTCTTTCTGTCAAATCAGTAAAAGGAACTGGCAGAAAGGAGCCTGTTACTCCAGTTGTGCCAGCTACCTGATGACAGGAGCAATCGATCCCAAATGCAAACACAAATGTTACAAAATAAGCAAGAGTCAGTTGTCCTTAAAAGAAGTTTGCAACCAGAAAATTGCATCTTTCCTTTCTCAGTAACAAGTTTGAAAACGGAAATAAATTTGTCAGCTGAATCATCTGAAGGTGCTTAGTCTGCAGATTTCTCAAAACAATACTGGGATATTTTTAAAAGCTGGCGAAGAGGAATACAACCAAGCTGTCCCCTTCTACCCCTTTTCTAAGAATCCTTATTTGCATTATCAGCAGAGGTATGGAAAACATAACAGAGGAATTCAGTAAGCTCAGAAATGTTACACTTTTTATGTCAAGTTCTTAATTGTCCAACATTAATCTTTTCAAGTGGGATAAAGAAAAAATTCTTACCTTTTTCCTTAAGAGCTAAATAAACAAAGAAGCCACCCACAAAGCATAACATGACAAGTCATCCAAACCATGGTTTCAAAGTGAGCATTTCATGTGAACCTTATGTCTAGTTTCAAGAAATTGCTCCTGAGAAAAGCTCTAAGCCGCAAACAACTCAATCATAACACTTTCAGACCTGAAGTTCTCAGGATTCATACCGTTTTGGGACTTTTGCATTTTCTCTCTCCCTCATTTCCTTCTTTACTACAGCAAATATTTCGGGGAAGTGTTTAAATGCAAGTAAAAATCTGCTTTCAGAGCTGACTGTAGTTTTCAAGTACACAGTAATGAGCAGGATCTACCTTGATTTTTTTTGTAGCTTTGTCCTGAATCACAGAGAGCAGATGGGTAATTTCAAGCAGAATGATTTTTATGTCTGATTGAGAAACACACAGAACAAATGAGAGCAAAAGCCAAGTCTCCTGCATAGCAAGTCCCTCCTACGGCAGTCTTCAAAATGGACCATGAAAAGCATCCCTGCCCTTGCAGACCCCTCACAGATGGGAGACTTCAGAGCACTGCAATGACACTTCATAGCTATATGCACAAAATTTATAAACCTGTCCTTTCCTTCATGGACAATCAAGGATGGATGAACAGTGAAAGGCAAAGCTCTTTTTCACTCTATTAATATAAACGTGGCCAATTCTTTTTTCCTTGTGCAGAGACTCTGTGTTCCTGTACTCAGTGTGCAAATAAGACAGTGCAATGTTACTCTGACTTGCTCTTTACCTCTTTCCAAGTGGCTCTAATAGGGAATAAACATTTCTATGAGTACATCTTGCTCTACTCTCCAGTATTTCCTTCAATCCCTTTGCTGTGACTTACTTAAACAATTATTTCTACACTTATACAATCCTGATGCTAACTGACTCACCCGTACCAATTAAACCATTGTAAAGAGATTATCTTCATTTAATCCTTGTTGTCCTGTAGATACAAATTAGAGCAGCATTTGAAATACACACAAGCCAACTCAACCTTTGTGTTCAACTTACAGTTTTCTTGCTTGTTGTTCTGTGGCCTCTCTTGCCTTAATAAATATATTCCTACTCTTTCCAATTCCAAAACTTGAACATCACATCTGCGCCGATAGAATTTGTCTGTTCCTATCCTGTGCCTCCCCATATTCCCTTTTCCACCTGTGTCTGCTCTTTTACCAGCTACCCAGACTGCACCACCCTTTTACTGTGCAAATACCTCTGAGCAGCTCACACACAGAACCACAGGTGGGTTTGTACCCATCCACTCAGAATAACCAGAGGCTCCATGAGCTGCTGCTCTGATGGACACACATTCCAACCAGGGCATGGAGAGGAAATAATTAGTCCACAATGGCAAGGCCTCTTTTGACTATTAATATTTCTTTTAAATTTGCGTATTTAGGAAATAAAGACAATGACCAAAGACTCTCTTCTGTAGCTCTTCCTCTTTCATATGTTACGTGTCGTACATTAGACTGCAAACTCTTTGCTCTGTGCAGTGCCTCTGTTCCCAGTCTGACATGGTGAACTTCCAACCTTGATTTCAGCCTTAGTGACATGACAGTAAATAACCAGTAACAAATAAACTGTAATAAATTTCCCTCATTTACCGAACATATCTGAAAGAAACAGGCTGCACAAGAAGCACCCCTCATGATTATGTGAAACTGGTGGATCTAATACTCCAAGATTTCTCTAAACCTGGAAGTAAACAACCTCTCTATGGCACCGCCTGTGCTCCACCCACCTACTCTACTTTCAGAAAATAATGGGCAGTGAGTGAAAATGAAAGGGTTAATTTCTCTCTGTCTCTGTCTAACCTTTCCAGGCTATTCAGTTTCCTCTCAGACTCCAGCCCATTGGAGGCATGCGAGGTGAAGGATAGAATTACACACTGGGCATGTTTCCTGTACTTAGTGGGTGGATAGAGCACAACTTCCGCACTAATAATGTCAAGGTAATTAGGACATCCTGCAAAACCTGTAACAGGGAAGAAATAACCATTGTTTATTGTCATTTCTGTTGCCAAGGTGGTGGGCTACCCTCCTGCAAAGGCAACTCTTCTTGCCTTTTGTTTTGAGCCCATCTCTATTTCAGCAGATACAGAACTGGGCCAAATACAAGAACTCCAGCATTCACAATACAGACTTGAGCTAAAATCTGATTTCTTTTTCCAGTACCATCATTTCTCCCAGGTCTGTCTAAGGGCCTGAAGCAGTCACTGAAACTGGCACCTCTGTCCCTCATAAAGTCTCTGGGCCACTGGGCTGCAGAAACACAACTCTGGCTCTGGCTTAAGTGATGAATTAATTTATGCAGCGTGGCCAACTCCAGCAAGATGGATCAAGAGCACATTTTGCACATCCCCTTCTTCCACAAAGCAGACTCTAGTCTGATGGTCAGGACAGCACTTGGCCAGATGAGTCAGGGTTCTAGAAAGGCATTTCTCTTCTTGAGAAGAGCCCAGTGTGCAACAGCTTGTTACTGGGGTCCTGTCTCCTGCGTTCTGCTGGAAGGAAATGGTTTTTGCTTGACTCTTGAAAGAAACAGCACCAGCACTGACCTTCAAAGGCTGCAAAGCCCAGCAGCCCTGACATGGGCCACAGGGTGGGGTAAAATTTAAATTATTCTTCTCCGTTTCCTACCGACTCCCTTAAAAAGCTCCTTTATTCCATGTGGGCTTTTGGTAGATGCTCTTTAGAGGAGTGGAGATCTTCCTTTGCTCTTTGGGAAGGCAGATTTTGGAGAGAAGTAAAAACTTTCCTTGAGGCCATTGAATATAGCTGGGAAGAAAAGCAGGGAATTTTGTGTAACTTTTTTTAGATCTCTGTTTCACAAGAATTTTAGCATCAGACTACTGACCCTGTGGCTTGGTTATGAACTGCCTCTCCTCTCACTAAAAATGTGCCAAGGACGATATGGCTGCATACTGGGAACCAGTTTGTTGTGCAGCCCAGGCTCCCCTTAGGGCTCCACAGCGACCAAGGGGAATGGATGGGAAATGAAATGACTGTGAGACAATGCACAAGCCTTTGCCTCTAAGAAAGAAGGATCCTTTGCTTGTCTGTTCTGGCTGCATTCATCACAGGCTGTGCTGCACACAGATGCCAGCACAGCCCGTCCCATACCACAGGAAGCGTCTGTGTGGTCAGATGCAGACAGTCATATGGTACCTCTGCCTTGCCAGAGGGCTGGGGGCTGCTGGGCTCCTGAAGCCATTTAGATGCATTAGCAGGGACCATCTCAGGATCACTTAAGCCTGGGCAGGGGAACGTGACTGTGCAGATGTACCCTGGCCGGCGCTGCTGGGCACTAATTCATGCGTACGCTGCCCAGCTAAACTGACCTTCTGTCCATCCTGGAATATAGATAATGATCTGTTAAGTTATTGCTCTTTCCTTTCATATGATTTCCTGGCTGCTGGGTGCTGATGTTCGTAAGCACTTTAAGGAAAGCAACATTGATTTCTCCTCAGGTGGAGAATTTCAGGATGCCGCGTGTCTCTTGTTCGCTTCACCAACCTATTTCCAAGAGTTGTGGTTTTGCACACATTGCAAGCACAGCCTGCATCAATATCCTGGGGGGAATTGTGCTTCTAATTAATGACAGAGTCCTTCTAAAGGTGTCTCTATTAAGCTTGTACATAAGGGCACTCTGCTAGGAAATATCCCTTCCCTCTCACATGGCATAAGCTGTTGCCATCTGCAAAATATATTGACAATAATGCTAAGCCTAAATTATTAAGTGCAGTGCTGCTGGGCTTGTGGGGACAGCTACATGCTGTATATCCTGTCTGAAGGGCCTTGTATGTAACGAAATTCTGCACTTGCTTTTCAGAACTGCCACGTTTTCAGATTGCACTTGTGATTGTCAAAAAATTCAGCCTGTAAAAGAAAGCTGTGTATTTCAGATGTGAGGGAGAGGCAAGGAAAAAGGTTCTTGGGTCCTCAAATAATTAAAGATAACTCTGGAAGAGTATGAAAAAGTGATACTGTGAAAATAAGTAATAGAATAAGTCTACATAAGATTGCTAGCAATCAGAAATTGTCTGTAATAATGCTTTTCACCCTACAAAATAACCCTAGTGTCTAAAAGCTGGTCTTCACTTAGAACTTACTAACATAATTATGCTGCTAAAAATACCAGTATAGGTCTGTTTGGACATGCTTATTTCAAAATAAGAAAATTCATATAGGGCGGAAATACATGTGTGACACGAAGTATAATTATTCTGGTAAAGTTCCCTTCCCTCATTAATAAAAACCCCACAACTTGTCTGGTTCATTATATGTACTGATTTTAGAAGCAATCTCCAACCTGCAGACAAAAGAAAGAGCACATCCACCCGAAAAGGCAGGTCCCACATCTGGTGAGCTTCCCTCAGATGAGAACCAAAAAGCTGAGACTTACAGAAATATCCACCTTTCCACAAAAGTCTGGAAGGAGGATTTTGGTGGCCGAAGTGACTAAGTAGCAGCAATGCCTTTGGTCTAGCTCACTGTTTCCTCTTCGCTGCTACAACGTGGGAACAAAGCTGTGGGATAACTGGGGGTGGGAGAGCTGCAATGGTTGGTCTGGACAGTGCCTTTTCCTTGGAGACTGAGAATTTCATACACACAGCAGCCTGTGCCTCTCAGCCTTTTGGAGGAGTGCAGGCCAGCAGAGGTTAACAACTGCCCCTAACCCTTCTGCCTGGGAGTGGGCTGAACTGAGGCAGAGGCAGCAGAAATCCCTGCTGATGATTCCAGAAGGATCACCTAGTGATAGACTTTAGCTGTACCCAGACTCTGAACAATGTCTCCCCTGCTTGCCAGTCTTGCTAGGCCACTGAAGAGTGAGGGTTTCATGAGGCTCCAGGATTTTCCATCCAGCCACTGGACCTGGGGGTCATGTGTGAGCAGTCCATGACCATTCCCTGCCTCAGCGCTTTGCTCAACTCAGCCTGCCATGACACAACTTTCATGGCTTTCAACCACGTCCTTCACAATGCTGCCTCATGGATATCCCCATGAGGAATGCCATTTCCTTTACTAAGCTTTTCATGCTATTGCTAGTCATGCCCAATTAGCTATTCTCCTGTCTGACTTAGCCTTCGAAGACACACAGCTCCTGAGAGGCAGGTGCCAGAAAGCACTCTTATAAGAGTCCAGCATTAAGACACTTAATTGCTTCAGGACTTCAAATCCCAAGCAACTCTTAATAGCCATGAAAGAAATGCTATCTTTTGCCCTAGAGACTCCCCACTACTGGTTTGTAAGAGAGGGCTTTTGAAAAAAGGCAGAGCTGTCATGGCCTGGATAAAGACAAGAGTCAGTTCTGCTCATTGACTGCCTTCAGTTCCTCCCCTAGCCAAGTTTATAACAGAGAGAAGCAGCTGCCCAAGACCCAGAGTTCTTCAGATGTTGATTTAATCTGTCCTTAGAGGTGTGTCTTTCCACAGGAACTTGGAGACATTGGATAGATATAAAGAAGAGCTTCTGGTGGAGGGAGTCTGGAGCAACCCTGCGATCTGCCTGCAGCTGCTGGAAGAGAGCAGGACAGGACACAGCGAGAGAAAGAAACCTACAAAATAATGCTGGTCATAGGCCCTTTGAACAAAATGTTATGAATTACCAGTGGAAACTCTTCAGGAGAGAAATAAGTCACAGAGGCAGAAATGAGTCACAGAGCCTCAAAGCAGGCTACAGACATCCCCCAACTGCCAGGCAGGAAACAAATGCCCTTCACTGTGCAGTGCCATGCAACCAACACATCTCCATCTGGGGACAAGCATCATGTCAGGAAAGGATGTCCAGAAGGGATGACTGGTGACAAGCAAAAAATCTGAGACGTTTTGTAAGAACCCTTTTTAGTGGTCCTCTCCCATTGTGCATGGTTTTACAGGGCCATGAATGGATCACGTTGCCTTACATGATGCTGTCTGATGAAGGAGACCAGCTTGAGCACTCAGAAACTGCACAGGGCCTCACTGAGTGGCTGAAACCAGCATAGATAAGCTGTGCTGGAGCTCAACCCAGATTCATTGGGACTTTCATCAGACAATGAAAGGCCACACAAAACACGTACAATCTTCTAACACCCTCAGAATAGAGGTGAAGTGTTTTATCTTCACAGTTAGTGCAGCTTTGTATAGCTTCAGTTGATGAGAAAACCTTAAAGGTTCTCTTTTCATAAAAGCAACCACAGAAGAGATATTTCCCATTTCAGTTCTCAGTCTGCAAGCAACACAGAGCTCAGACTTTGCTTACGAGACATCTGGGATATCAGGAATGAGGTAAGTCTACTAATTCCCCTAAATCATGCCTCCCAGCTCTTCAAAGAAAACAGCAGTCTCACTAAAGACATATTGGTCACACTATCTTTCTCATGCAGAAGAGAAGCAGAGCCATTCCCCACCAGGTGACCCTCTCAGGGACATCCTGTGCAGACTTGCTGACAGACCCCCACCCCACCTCCACAGACACCTTGAACAATCCTGCCCTTCACAAGTGCCTTGTCCCAAATCTAAGGGCTTGGAGGATACAACGAATAGCAGAGATTGCCTTTCAGCCCTGCATGGGATACTCATGAAGTCATGTCTGCACTGGAAAAGAGTCGATTGTGCTTTTTTCACCCTCAAACAATCCTTTGACTTGATCCTAAGCCAGCCCCATTCCTGCCAGGACACAAGTGTGTCCCAGCGCCATCTAGCCAATGTGCCTTAGAAACACACAGCAGCACCTGGAGAGCAAACCCCAGTGCAGACGTTATCCCTAAAAACACAAACCTCCCACCACCGAACCCAACATCCACAGCTGCATTGCCAGCTCTGGGCCCAACCTACACCTTGGCTTGCTAAGTTTGCTAAAGGCCTCTTGAATTAGTTGATCATGATGTTCAGCACCACTCAGAGAATGAGTTTACATGCCTTTGCCACCGAAAGCAAAAAGATAACAAGGGAACTATTGTGGCTTCAACTAATGTTTGTTTCAGGTCTTGTACTTCCTTTGAATGAAAAGCAAGAAGTGAAACTTCAGGGTGAGGGTACAGTGTAAATCCCCAGACAGGTCTAATCAGATGAAAACTGGAGCCTCCATTTGGCTCCATAATGTGTCCTGACCTACATCAAAGCTGGACCTTACTGAGAGGGAAGAATTTGCAATCAACTCCAAGCAGGAAATTCAGCAAGAACTCGAAGGTAGGATGGCTGTAACATAGGCAGAAGGAGAACCAGAGCTAACACAGACTAGCAGCTTTGATTACGGATTTGTTTCCATCATCAGTTTAAGCCACTCTGAGTCTGCTTCCTCCCTCCCATATGCTGCCATCAGCTCTCTTGTGTGGGTACTGATCATACAGGGTTAGGTGCAGTGCCAAACAGGCCTGCTGATCCAGCTGAAAACCAGAATCCTGAAAAGGAAAAGTCTTGGGACAGGCAGAGCCTAATCTTTCTCCCGATCCCAAGTGCCAGCACCAAGAATGGAGGTGGCAGGAAGATGTAGCCAGATGTTTAGGGGAGGACAGGACTGCTGCTTTTGGCTACAGTGCAAACCTAAAGCATAAATCCACACTGCAAGCACTCTAGTGAATCCATTTTAATTTGAAACAGCTTGCTAGAGTACATGCTCAGCATCCCCACTGGGCATGCTCACCTCCGTGCTGAACTTTCATGTGAAACTGAAGATGACGTAGAGGAAACCAGAAACTGAACTGCAGTAGCAACATAATAGCACCACCTGCAAGGTGACATGTCTGAATGCTGACCTTTTTTACTTAAAGTTCATTCTGCATCTGTCAGACATAACAATAAAAATAGATATTTGCTTCATCAGTTGCAAACCAACCTGCTTTGCATGTACTGAGGGCCCTTAACATTGATAAGATACAAATAAAAATAAATTCCAAGGTAGAGTGGTTTACTTATACTAACTGAGCCAATAATATTTCAGGATTAATTGTATACGTAATTATACATTAAAATATGAGAATCAGTACACTGCACAATTCCTTCTGGACTCGTGGGTACAGGCCATTAAATCTTAGTGGAGGAAGCTCTGTGACAGCAGATTTTTCCTTTTTAGCAAACACTATGCTAGATATCCATGCATGCAGTTCTGTAAAGCTGGGCTGATGTGAAGCATTGAACATCCCAGCAATGAGTTTCTGAGATTATGGTTTGTGAACATTTAATTTTAGAGAATGTGGGAATGACAGCCCTATTCCACTTGCCTGAGCAACATCAAATAATCTCATGAGTGTTCTGAACTTCTGAAAAGAATATAAGCCTCAAGTTGGTCCACCTTAGTTCACCAGCCATGGAAGACTGTAGCCTAAATCTGCACATTGAAATGAGACCTCCTTCCCAAATGAACACTTCCCTTCTCTAGCAGGGAAAGCTGCAAGGGAAACACAACATAAACTATAAAGAAACACTGTAAACATCAATTTAGAGACTTGAGCTTGATGCCTTCTACCTGTGTGGTTCCCTGTGCAGCAGCATAAGCATCAGGTGGACGTGGGATGTTCTTTTAGCAAATATCTCAACCCTGAGGGGATGGTCTCTCCCAGCAGAGACTTCGGAGCCATTCAGACATTTCCCCTCAATCCCCTAACACAGATGCCAGGCAGTGCAAAGGGCACAGGCGGTTCCTGGCAGTGTGGAAACAGCTCTCAACTGCCAAGTCATGGGAGAGTGACTTGAAATGTGCAGATTTGCTTGTCCCTGGGGCCACAATGTCCTCACTGCTGCATGTGGACAAGACTGCTTTTTCCAAACCTCTCTCCAGAGAGACGAGGTAACAGTTCAACTTTCGCCCGTTGTCCAACTCACCCCATCTAGAAGATTCATTGGACTGACTGGCAAAAAGCAAAGGCATGATATTACTTATGTGGGTTATAACCCATCACACATTTAAGAATCTGGCCTTTTGATTTGTATATGTACTTTATTCTAATCTGTAAGGATTTTAGTCCAAACTGGAATCTGTTCTTTCACAAACACTGGAAAAGCAAAAGGATAAAATCTTCAGTCCAGGCCCATCTCCAGGTCAGAACTTGGTGAAGAAACCACTGACAAGACCCAGTATTTCCATCTTTTTCAGATCTAAATGCTGGTAACAACCTTCCGCAATGTTACATGAACTTTGATACAACTGCTCAGTGGGCACAAAGAAGGTGACAGCTAATTTGCAGATCTTTGTTTCCCACTTGCATCACCTGTGCCTGCATTAACCATGGCAGAGTTGGACTCTTCCGTGGATTTCCAAACAGAAAAAAAGGATATATAGCTGAGGAATGTGCTTTAAAAAAAAACAACAAATAAACCCACAAAAAGAAACAAACCCAGAAGTTACTGAGCTCAGTGCCAGGATAAACAAGATGAACTTCTCTATAAAAACATATTTCAAGTCTGATCAGCAGCAGTTAATTCCTGTGTTGTAAACCAGGGGAATGGGAACACAAATGGGGTTGATTCTGAGAGTAATCCAACTTCATGCCATTGGAGAAGAAGGAGATACGCTGTATCCCTGATTTTGCCATGAATAATGAGGCAATCTGGTCTGCAACACCATGAGAGCCTGGAAATCTCTCCCAGTCACCCATTTAGTTATCAGGCTGCCCAAATCACCACTTCAGGTAGCAAAACAGCAAATGAAAGAGTGATTTGGTGTCACACCATGAACCAGGTAGAAATTTACATAGGAAGCACTTATTTACAGAGCTATATCAGAGCAAGTCTGTTAGGGCCAGTTATTCACAAGTTACTAAGAAAATCACTGAGCTAATGCAGAGAAGGGCTGATATTTGGGTAGATTCTCTCTATTTATCAAAGAGACACACAGAAGAGCTGGCCAGGCAGCAGCTTTTTCTATATAATAACATCACAGTGACAGGAAATGCATGCTGTTTTCTGGCATTGAATTTCTAATTCTGGCGTCTTGCTTCCCTCAAACAACTTTTGTCCTGTATGTTGCTGCACTAAAGCATTATTATCTTTTGAAAGCCTGGTTTGCAGCTTTTTGTGCTATAGTCAAGCAGTTGTTTTGGCTTTGTAAAGAGTAGCACATTATAACTTCATCAATGGGAAATACCAAGAAATTTCTTTTGAGGCAGAGAGGAGTTATGGAGGGAGAGAGGGAAGAAATACGTCTGTAGCTTGTTATGGGCTTGACGGACATACTCTGCTGTTGTCGTCAGTAGCTGTACAGCCCTTATATAATACTTTTGGGCAACGGCCAGCTCAGCCCCACAGAACTGTTTTAATCAATGTTTTTGGAAAGCAGGAAAGGAATTGAATATATCTGATATCTGTGGGTAATGGAACAAACCCCAGAGATGATGCAGTCAAAGCTGCAGGCCACATACATGGCTTCTAAACACAATCCCTGAGAAAGGGATTCTATCAGCAACTCTTCCCTGGTTATGTGTGGCAAAAGTTCAACTGAGTGCTGTGAAGACAAAGAATCCCAAAAGTACCCAGGGCACTCCTATACAGGGAGATTATATTATGCATTAGCCAGTCCCCCAGTGCTGCTGGTGGAGTCCCATCTGTGCCTAGCAAAGAGATGCAGTTTGCAGGGCAGTTGTGTTGTATAAAGAAATTCCTCTTAGAACAGCAGCACAGACACAAGCAGCTTTGCAACTCTCCTGTGAAAAACAAAACAGAAGCAACCACACACCTGATCAGCACAGTTACACCAGCACCACGTCCCCCTGACACCTGCAACAGGACACCAGGCTGGGTCAGATGAGCACCTGTGATTTGGCATTCCAAATAAAGCATCTGGAAATTACTGGATAGCAGGAATCCTGAGCCAGCCACCAGGGACAGAAGTATCCCTGCATTACATAATACCTATAACATTATTATGCCGTACATATTTACCTGAGGGTAAAAGGGAATTAATTCTATTGTGAAATATTTTTCCTGCTTCAAAATTACCACCATTCCAGTAAATGCTGAAAAGCCACTGGAGATGTCCCTGTTGATGGCCTACTGTATTAAAGCTGCTCTGGTGCAGTAATTGACTGTCACTGTGATTACTCCCTTTGCTTGTCCATTCAGGCAAACTAAGCACATGGCACTGTAATTTTGGGCTTGCTGAGCAGATGACTGGTTTGAATAGCCTGAAGTCAGTCTCAGAACTACAGCATCAATATCAAATTGTATTATTCCAGTGATTCCAGGATACACCTAAAGCAACCAGCTGCTTTCTTGGATAGTCCCCTTCACCTACACCTTCAACTCACTCCAGTGCACTTTGAAGTGCACTGGAGTGCACAGTGCACATTGTTCCCGCTCCCACTTTGAAGCTACTGTGGGATATGTGTGCAGGATGCAGCGTCATCAGAGACTCCTGAGTCCCCAAAAGTACCAGCTGACATCAGGAAGGTGAAAGGAAGTGGTGAAAAGTCATTACTCCTGGTGGCATTAAACTGTGAGATTGCATCATGTGAACAAGAATAGCCTCATAAACCCCTCTGTGCCTGCCTGGGGATTTTTGATTTCAATTTTTAATTATGAGCTGTGGCCAGATTTAGTTTCAACCTATGACATTCCTTTGTCATATTTGTTCCCATCTATATTCTTGGTTCATCCTAAATTAGCCCATGGCCCAATCTAGACTGTAACAGTCAAGGACTCAATTACAACTTGTGTTGCAATCAGGTCTGGGAACAAATTATTTCCGTTTTGTGGTGTTGATGGGAACTGTGCCCATGAAAACTTGAACCCAGAGAAAGCCAGATGGTCACATCAACTCCCTTAATGGGGGAGAGGAGCAGTGCTGGCAGAGCTGCTTTTGCACTGTTTTGGTGGACTATTATGAGAGCAAATTTCTTTCTCTGTCCTTTAACCCAATCTCACATACCCTTTTTTGGTGGGTGGCACATCTGGCTCTCAAACTTATTGTTTCTCTGACTGACAGTTGGCAGAGGCTGGTGGGTGATTTTCATGACAAAAGGGCTTTTGTTTGCCACTCCTTTCCAGTGAGTAGATGAGAAGCGAAGACACACAGCAATATTCAATGAGCACAGCTTTCCAGGGATATTTTCTTTTTGAGCCTTTCCTGTAGCAAAAATAGCTCCTCCACTGAAGTCTACACATTTCTGGAGAATTTTTATGTCTATCTATATATATAGATACATATACACTGTGTATATTGGCATTACTCCTCCATATTAAACATAGATATTTTAGCCTATCTGCTGGGAAGATTTTTCAGTTTGAGCAGCCTCCCCAAGAGAATCTCAAAAATGAACTGAACAGATTGAACTCAAGCCTCAACCTCAGATTCCCCTAACCAGCCTAAGCAAATTCAGCTCAGGTCTGAATCTTATAAATGTGAACCAACTTCCTCATACTGCTCTGAACTAGGGAATGACTGCGTGCATTATATAAAAGATTATTTCAGTCTTGCACAGAAATCTGCTTGCCCAAGGTCACAAGAATATTCTGGCAGAGGCAAGAATAAAAATCTTGATTTCTTGTCTCTCAATCTGCCCCTTAGGCAACTAAAACCAAGCAAGTACCCTTGGGAAGGAGATATGCAAGCACCATGCCAAATTGGGAAGAGGAGGGGAAAAGAATTTGACATTGTGACAGAACAAATATTCTCTTCCTCATGGGAACATGTATCTCTAAGGCCCCTTCCAGCAAATGCTGAAGCTCAAAGAAAAGGCTGATCTCTGTTCTTGTACCTCAGAAGCACTGGGAACCCATAGACAAGCAGTAAAACCAGAGCACCAATTTTTCCCATCCCTTTCCTGACATCCCAGGAGAGTTCACATTATTACACAATTACACCAATTACACCACTCTGTAAAGATGGTTTTCAAATATGTATCAGTAAATATTTAAGGTGTGTTTTTCCTTTTTAGCCAATGCTTTTCTGTATGCCTTAAAGAAATGCCCACGAATGAAAGGAAAAGGGAGGAAATGAAGAGTCAGAGAAGTGTGTGATTTTTCTCCTGTACCTCACTTCCCAAATAATTTAAAGACTTTAACTGTGAAACCATTCTTCAGCACGTTAAAACACATTAAATCAAAGCTCAGTTCCATACTTCAGATGCCCAGTGGTGCCCCTTTGGATGTCTCAGCCCACCAACCCCAGAAGCTGGCACCCATTGCCCCAGATTCTCCCACCATCTCTGGCTGGTGGCATTGCACTGACTCCCTGTGCCACCTTCCTTCCACTGCTGTCCCCTGGCTGGTGCTAAAGAGCAGGCTGCCTTCCTGAGAAAGGCCAGACAAACAGAAGAAGGGCTTCTCAGCTCCCACACCCTGGAAGGCAAGCTGTCCCCACAGCACGCCCCCCTCTGCATGTCTGTCACAACCCAGCCATCCACGGGTCCATGAATCCCACTGCGCAGCAGGGCTCTTGTGTGGCAGCAGGCTGACTCCACTGCCATGATAGCCTGCAATATATACATTTTTCTACCTCCCTCTGAGAAAACCTCCACAAAATGACCACGTAGCACCTGGCTGCTGAGAGGAAGAGCGGGTGGTAAACCTTCATAATGCCGTGCTTACGCAGACGCACCCTTTGACAGAGGACTGATGGGCACTGGTTTTCTAAGCCTGAATTTGGAAGGGGCTAAGGGTATGCAGTGGGAGAAAACAAATTTCTAAATGTGGAAAAGGCAAATGAACTCTAAGACACCATGCTGTCAGGAAGGTAATCAGGACTAGCTTGCCTGGATTACCACTGTTGCAGCAATGCCTAGGGACTGGTCCTGGCCTGAGCCAGCCCAGGCTCCTCCACACAGTGCAAACACAGGACAAAGTCCATCCTTATGCAAAGAGCTTAGCACAGGATACACCAGTCCAGAGCCCCACCAAAGCCACTCATCTCCAGCCACTGTCAGTACAATGACTCGTTCAGGTTAGGAAAAAAAAAATCTGTAAAAGCTTCCCCAAGAGACGAGTTGGGATCATTGGAAAAGACCCAGAGCCCCTCCTACATGACATCTGTAAGAAAAAATAGGTTATATTGCATTGGCCTCTGAGGATAAATCCTCATAATAAAGCCTGGGCCTGCTTAACTTAGCAGGCATTAATACTGACAAGAGTTCAGGGTTCATCAGTCAAGCTAATTTGTTCAACATTACCCTGCTGTTGCTTATCTGGGATAATCTTTCCTGCTGGAGGAGGGTAGCTGCAGGCTAATGTATTTGGTCCCCCTTTGCATGAACTAGTTTTATCATTCAGCCAGTGTTCCTGCGCTGTTAATAGCATTTCTGTTTAAAAGTGACCACAAAGAGGAAAAAAAATACATATAGGTGTCCTTTTTCTTTCTATTTCACCATGTGCCAAATAGACAAAGAAGGATTATTCATTACAATCTTTACCGTTCCAGTGACAGCACTAGAGGGCTGATAACATTAGGAGGTGAAAGAAAGGATTTAGGAACAAATCAGTTTTGAAAAGCCTTGGTGAAACTTGTTTTTGATAACTCTGATTTTAATTTATTTTCCCAATACACACTTGGGAGAAAAATTTGTGTAGGACATATGCCTGACTCTCTCATCAGGAGCTGAGAAAACTTTTACTCATCAATTCACTTGAGAAATTCCCCAGCAAAAACAACTGCCTGAAACATTTCAAAAACACAGAATGTGCAACACTAGAAGGAATCTGAAAATAACTCTTCTCTTCACAAAGACTTCAATGAAGGCAGAATAAATTGTGAGACCAGAGCACTTTAGTAGGGAACCATCAATGGAATGAAGTAGAGGAAGGGCTGAGAGAGCATGTGCTCACTGAAGCATATGGTTACCAATTTGCTGGACATATGTTGTATTCCCCACAGGGCACGGGAGGACTTCTGGATTAAAGGGTGTAAATCATTGGTTATCACCATAGAATTAAGTTCTATTCTAAATGTACAGAGGCTAAATATATACCTTTTTCTCCCCAGAGATTTCTTTCCCTAGTCACAGCTCAAAAAAAATCTACCAATCACACTGTGCTGTGCTTTTAAGAAAGAAAATGCAAATAGCAGTTCACACAGAATTTCTTCCCTTTATTATAATACTTTTGGGGGGCCAGGAGGGATAGAAAAGGGCAGAGAGAAAGTAGAAAGACAGAAAAATATCTTGGGACATTTTATTCCATAATTTCCAGAGGAAGCCATTGATCACAGATGTGCTTTTACACCACAGCAGCACCTAATTATTTTTCAGGACTGTTGCAATACATGTTGAGGAATCTTTGAATAATAGAACCATATGGTAACATTGTCAGAAGGAGAAAAAAAGAACCCAGTAGGCTGGGGGGAGGGAGAAGGCATTAAAATGTGCTGGCTGTAAATAGAAAACAATTTGTCAAACAAAGAATGAGGAAAAAGCAGGCATGTGAACTGTTGAAGATAAAAATTTTCTTCACATTCTCTGGAGAAGATTCCAAGAGCCTCATTCTTTGTCATTCCCAGAACATCTGTCCTGTGAGACTGGTTACAGAGCTGTCACAAAACTTTTGGAGGACTGAGGAGGAGATTGGGAAGTAGCTTTACACCAAGGCAGGAGACTTGGACATGACGTGTAGTTCTGGGTGTGCCATCAGTTATGTGAGGACAGGTGTTCCTGTGAAAGCTTCTCCTGATGTCCTGAAAGGTGTTGAAGTAGCTACAGAAATACAAGAGGCTTTGACATGGAGTATTTTGCTTGGGACCATCTCCAACTTTACAAGAATACTAACACAGACTTGAGGCACCACACTCTTTTCTGAAGAAGCTAAGCCAGGAACCACTAAGGGTTTGGCTCTCACAGGCACACAGAAAGAGTTCCTTATGGGCCCAAGAATATCCACCTTTTCACAGGGCATCTCAGAGGGAAGTAGATGTGTATGTAACGGGTAACACAAGGAGGGGGTAATCTGATATGTCCATGGTGGTGTCAACTCCATTTTACATACACTGTAGTTACAGTTCACCCAGACCCCAGGACCTTCTCATGCTCCACACTAGCAGCTGGACTGTGAAATATCCTAAAAACCCAAACCAGTATGTAAAATCCTCAAAATCCTCCTGGACAAAATGCTCACTTAGAAAGAAGAGAGCTGCGTGAGGAAAACCCATGCCCAGTAACTGGTAGGAGCATGCTGGAACATTACAACAACTGAACTCCTTTCCCTTGACTTAATCTGCAGCCTCCTGCAGCATGGGCAGGTCAGAGCTCACCTTCAAACACAGCCTGGGCTCTAATCTGCCTCACCAGATGGACAAGGACACACAGGCCAACAGTGCACTGGCACAAGGACTCCAGGCCTAAGCTTTCTAGCATCTGGAGCTGGGGTAAGTTTTCAGGATAAACCTACAAGGCAGCACCGAACACAGAAGGGACATGCACACATGCAGGAGGAGGCTTTTTCCACCACACAGCTTGAGGCGGAGTGACTCCACACGCTGCTCATCCACGTGGGTGTCTCGCAGTGCAGGAAACCCATCCATCTGAAATCAAGGCATCAGAAGGTGCCTGGGGCTGTGCACGGTGGAGGAAGGAGCCTTCCTGAACAAAAGGATGCCACTGCAGTGATCACAATGTCCCCAGCATGAGGCAGGGGTAGCTGTAATTGTGCAAAGTGCTTTTTATTCATTAACGTTCACTGAAGCTCTGTTCTTGAGTGAACATCTCAAAAAAACTTCAGGGCCACTTCTTTCTTGTCCTCAGCAAGATGTGATTTCCTTTCTCCTCCTGAAGAGTACATTTAATCATCCTGCAAGGGACCAACAAGTTTAGTTGGTCCGATGAAGTAATTTTAGATCTTCATTCCTGACTTCAGATTCACTTCAAATACACTTTAAGAATGAGAAATAGAAATGCTAACAATTTTTGGATCACATTTTTCCAAGGTCTCCAGAAACCCTCACCACAGCTGTATTCTTTTGCACATATAAATAACTAAAGTCACAAATGATAATTTTTAATTACCTGCCTAATGTGCAGGATGCATCAGGTAGCCAGATCTCCTGAGGGCTTTCACTGCAACCGCAGCTGATTGCAGGAACAAAATTGGAAACTGCTTCCTAAGCACAGGCCCATAATGTCCCTGAAGGATTGGAAATGGGATGGAAATATGAAGACCTATGTTCCTCTCCTCAAAAAACCTCAAGCCTAAAGAACCTGAAGGAAAGCCAAGAGAACTAACTACTTAGCCTTTGACAAAACCAAAAATTACTACCAGTGTATTCAAAATAACTACAGATGATATTAAGATACGTTGCCATCATCCTTGCTTAAATAAGAGTTTCAAAGAAATAAGAATAAACTATTCATGCTTATTTCTTTTATTTTTTTTAGATAACTATAAAGGAGCTATTCTAGGCACAGATAATCTCCCTGCATACCAGGAAACTCTCTACAGGCTGGTTTATTCTGCTAAGATGCAGTTTACTGCTGATAATGAAAGCAATGTAATGTTTTGTATTGACCTGCCATTAATTTTGGCCCACATAAATCCTTCTGGGTTGCCTCAGGTGCTGGCTAAGGAAGGTGGTGACCATGTGTTAATCAGGTCTAGACTCAACTCTTTCTCCTGATCAAGACCCAGACCCACCACGCTTCCAAACACTTTCCAATTTGACATTCTTGCTGCTTTTCCTTAATCTCCCTGTCCCTTCTGGCTTTCTTTAGCACTTATAATTTTCTAGATTTCTCTTTTGCACAATATCAGTTTTGAATTATTTTCTTCTCAGTGTTAAAAGCCTGGTCAAGCCAAAACTCAATATTAATTCTGCCCACATTTTTAATCCTCTAAAATCAATTTGTACCGTATTTATCAATGGTGGTTGCCACAAAATCTCTCATATCTTGCCATGATCAGCTTTGAAGCATTGTGTTAATCTTTTTTGCTCCTGGTAGAAGAGGAATATTTTAAATTTCCAGCTTGGCACTAGAAGAACCCGGCACACTGCTCAGGGGCCAAGGTATTGCACAGGAAATATGTTCCCTATAGACATTCCTAGATGACAGAGTGGAAGTTGCATGTGACAGACAAAACTGTTTTCTTAGTGATTCACACAAGATTTGCATGCACAACAGACACCCAGCATAACAATAATTACATGTCTAAATCCTTAACAAACCACCCTGCTGGGAAAGACTTCACAGATGCACTTATCAGAAAAAGCTTCAAGTGATAGTTACTTCTGCTGCTGTGCTTGTACATCTGAACACAAACACTGCTTTCAGGCCAAGAGCAGAGTTTCAGTTTTCAAGGCTCGTGTCACCACTACTTAACACTTATTCTTTTATTAGTGAATCACAACAAGTGCCAACAAAGAGGGTATTTTCTGTAGATGTCCATGGGAACAGGACACAGAGCATTCTATAAAAGAAATTAAATACATGAAAAAAGACTTGTTGCTCCAGACACAATGGGGCAAAAACCCAACAGAGTAGGCTGTAGGTGAAGAAATTCCTTGGGTACTTTGTCTTATTTATGCTTGCGTAGATAGCCCTGTTCTCTGAATAGCCAATACACACAAAATTGCTTTAAACACAACAGATAAAATAGAAGGCTTTCTGGTTGGACAGCAGTCAGTCAAGGGAAGCCTTCTTAACGATGACATGCGTTTGAAAGCACTTATTTCTTAAAATCATGGAGGTGACAACTGGATTAAATTAATTCAGCCTGTGATCTAAAATTAGCTGTCCTCAGCCTACACCTGCTATCAAAACCTTCTGGGCAAGAATAGGCTCCATGGAGCTAAGGTTGGAGGCTTGTACGCACTCTCTGAGGATGCCAGTCTTGGAGTATAATCATGTCTGAGCCTGCTCTCGTCCAGCTCCTTTTGTGACCCAGAAAGATAATTTGAGGCTCAGTTCTTAAAAATGGACACATAAAGGCTGGATGTATTTTCAGACTCTGCCATAACATGAGTGAGTAGTGGGTATGCAGCAACAGATTCACGTTTCCAGCTCGTCAGCATCACTGAGCATCCTTTCACAGTTTCTTTTCTGTACCCTGACAGAGACTAACACAGCATGAAGCAAGGTAACATGATTGAAGAGCTTGAGAGATATTAAACCAAACACATTGCAATGAAATTTGCATAATTCTAACTGCTTTCCTTTCCTTTTCCTTTTGTTAAGAGCACAGGTGGGGAGAAATGTGGTACTTAAAACCAGAAAAGGCCTTAAAAGCAGCTCGTAGGAATCCTTTGGTCCAGTAACTTGAAAGCTTGCCTTTACTTAGGAAAGTTCCCAGCAATGCCAGTAAGCAGGGAGGAGAACAGAGAGGATCTTGATGCTAACCAGGATATTCTCTGTGCTGACAGTGTGGCACTGCCATGGTTTGGTGGAGAAATCCCCGGATGACTCAAGGAGACAAGCAACATGTATTAGTTACAACCTTAATTTTCTGCCCTTTATGCCAAATCTGAATCCACTCTCTGTTTATGATATATTTCTGGTTTAAGTTACTTCAGTTTTCTTACTCGAACTTTTGCTGAGAAACTCCCAATTCCTTCAACTTTAGTATAACAATGGTACAGTCTTCCTGAAAGAAAGAAACCAACGAAAGACAGAAAGGACAGAAAGAAGAAATAGAATAAAAACAACTTGCTTAGCAGTACTACTAAGATGTACCTTAAAACTACACAATTGTTGCTAGACCCCTGCACCAAAATCTAGCTATGATTAGCCAAAACAAAGCTTGTGTAGCATTATTAATGACAATAACAAGTAAAATTTACATCAAATTTCCACTGATTCCACAGTACTGCAGCTCCATTACCCGGATATCTTATTAAAGAAACCTTAGGCATCTATTTATAATTACTTTTTCCACAGAAATCGTCTTATGAGATGTCCATAAAATTGTTAGTAATTAACACAATGTGATATTGCTACTCTTTTGCTTTCATAGAAATGGGGCCTACAGTGTCTGTTAAGACATGGAAAATACCAGATTTTGCAAGAAACAAACCTCATTTTTGTATCTTTATGAAGAGATTGTCTAACTTAAGCTAACATAATATCTTTCTACTTCTTAGTTTTTAGTTGATTAAAATTTTTAATTCTTGACTGAACATGTCTTTTTTTTTTAAGTTTCATTTCAATCTACTTTTGCACCCCTGATACTTCCAACTCTTTCCACAGTGTAAAAATACTTTTTTTTTTTTTTTTGTGGTCATTCAGAACATCTGGCGTTCATATTGTTCATCTACCACTTTCAGCATTGACTCATCTCTGTGATGTCCACAATTACCTCTCCTGATATTTCTAATTCATGCCTTACAGTATTATGACGCATTTTCCCTTCTATACTGATGGACAGATACGGCTTGAAAGAGAGAAGTGATAGGAAAAAAAGGACTTTCCTACTGATCTCGTGTCAGCTGGGTACTCCACAATGACACATTTTTCGTTAGAATCCCCATCAGCACAGGAGGAAACCTCTATTCCCTCAAAATAACAGCCTTTCTTGAGCTGTATGTCACTAATCACCATTTGTTAACTCACTACATTCGCACTCAGTGCTGTTCCATGCATATTTTTGCACTTGCATAACTAGAAGTTAAAGATGAGCCATTTCTCTAAGAAATGTCTATAAAACATAAGCTTTAAAAAGGTGCTTACATGTCAGGAATACGTCCTGCTGTTGTAGGGACCTCTATTCTCATTTAACTGCTCCAGTCAGCAGACGGCTCATGCCATGCAGACACGCCCGCGTTTGCAGTCACATCGGCACAGACCAGGCACAAGGGTGTGACACACGCCACCTCTGGCCCCGAAGCCTCCTGTGACAGTCACCAAGGGTGGCTCAACCCCCTCAGGGCTGGAGGATTTAAGGGTAATTGACCTAATCAAAGAACACAACAAATAGCTACATTGACATGTTTAACTGAACCTATTATGCCCGTCATTGTCCTCGGTATTTTCATGGGTTTTGGCAGAAATCACATTAATGCCCATACTTGGGTGGTGTTACCACAAGCCAGACTAACCCAATAAGCTCTGCTTTAAGGAACAGGAAGCACTAACACAGAAGGTTTCTTCACATGAGAGAGATGAGTAGATAACAGGTGGCACTTAGCCCAAATGAGTAGTGAGAGAGTAGGATGTGATAAAAAGGCATTATTTAGGGAGACAGAAAAGAGACAAATCAAATCATTGGCAACAGCGATCTGAGGACAGATAGCCTGCCCAGGAAGTAGCAACAGGAAAACAACATTTTATGTTGTCACCTACTGTTGTCCTGCAATCACCTTATGGCCTCATCTCACTGCCATCAGCAGTGGCCTGTGCAGCTATTAGCACTGCTCCCAGCTCAGCATTCTGCTCCCTGATTTATTTCCCACTTCAGTGCAAGCAGTACTTCATGCTCTGGTCACAACTCCTGTATTGTTCCCACCAACACTTCTAAGGGAGAGGTCTTTCACAATTCTCCTGGAAATCAAATCTGTGAAAGATATCCTGTATATTACACCCACAGGCGCAATATTAGAATAATTCCTGATAACAATCAACGGAATCATGGTGACCTACAAAGACAGCTGGAGGTCATCACCCCCACTTCTTACTGGCCTACAACACTGAGAAGGTAAATTATTGCACACTAACATCATATGTGGCTCTTCATGCGAACCACAGCAGTAGCAGGCTCCCAAATCTAGGGACAACAATGGAGAGAAAAACCAGCACCACCTAGTCCACTCTCCTAGTCCACTCTCATGTAGGCTGCAGAGCCCTGTGAGAACAGGTCTGTGATGGGGGAAGCTTCTGACCTCCTGTCTCACACAGTTTGTGGTCAGTCAGCATCACCCCACAGCTACCCTCTCCTCAGCTTGAGCTGAGGTTTCAGCCACACATTTGTGTTTTGCTCCAGGACTGGGGATCTGCTTGCTGTTTTGGAAATTTGAGGACAAGGAAACGAGCAGACTCTGCAGACTGGTCAGCAATACTGATTCACACACCCAGACAACTGGACTGATCCAAGACAGACCATGTTTGGAAAGGGGAGAGCTGCAGGGAATCAGCTTTGCTCAGCAGCAGGTGATGTAATGTCTCTGGAAAGCAAGATAGGCAGAGAGCTCCGATGCATCCTCTCTCCGTCACAAGAACTGGGGATGGAGAATATTCACACAAACGTGAGAAAAAGCAGAACAGAGGGAGGAAGGAACAAGCAGACGGGGAGGAGGAGGTGCTGAAAACCGGCAGGGGAACAGCTCTTTCTGGGAGAGAGTAGAAAGGATTTTGCACTGAGGAAAGCTGTCGCCAGTTATTTTTGTGCAGATTTAAAAGTTCACCGAACCCAGCTCTGGAAGTTGCATGTTGTGTTTTTGGCTGGCAATATCAACATACCATATGGAGAAGCCTCAGTGTGAGCTTTACAATATTGTTTGGATTTGATATTGACGTATTTTCGTTACTGAACCTGCCTTGAATTGTATGTTCTTTTCTTTTGATGTACTACGAAGAAACAAATACATAAAACAAAGAAGCAAAAACTAAAAACAACACAAGAAATACACAGGGAAATCCCTGTATTTTGAATTAGACCTGAAATTAATTGACTTTAGTATCCTGTCTTTAACAGCATCTACCAGACATGGTAGATTCTAGACAAGAGGAAGAGGCAAGAAACACTATACTACTGTAGATACCATGGATGCTGTTTCTCCATCTGTTTGTCCCGTTATATTGGACTGCTTCCCTGTCTTAGGGATTTGCTAAACTAGTGGCGTAAAGGAAGGGAACAGTCTGAAGATACTCCTTGCATTTACTAGTGTAATAAGAAATGAAGGGCAAATGGGCAAATAAAGGCAAGCTCTCGCCTTCTATGCTCCAGGAAGATCCCTAGCAGAAAACAATCTGGAACAAAAACTCACAATGGATGAAAGCATAGAGGCTGAAGGGACTGTAACATACAGGGTACTAAAGAACCAGGGATTCCAGAAACATGGGAGCTGCATCCTCTTCTGAGTTTCCCTTCCTATAAAGATATCCCACTGCTGAAATTGTGCTTTCTATATTTTGAAAAATTCAGGGCTTTTGTCACTCCTGACTACTGATGCTGCCAAAGGCAAGACGGTCAGTTAATTAAATGCCATGCAGCTGCACTGGTCACAACACTTGGCGCTGAAGCCTGGGGACCCCCTGAGGTGAGGAGAACCACCACGGCCTTTAAGAGCAGCTCAGCTAATGCCTGAATGGAGCTGCTGAGAAAGAGCAGGAAAAGTCAGAGGGTGGGTGCAAGTCTCCAGCCATGAGAATCACTGTCAAGAAGGGAGGATGACTTACTTTGCAGACCCAGCATGCTGTAAAGATATCAATTAATTACATGGGCCATAGGCATGTGGAATAGGAGAACCACATGGAATATCCCCTGAGCTGCACAGAGGCGCTGCAAGAATACAAGGGAAGTTTAAGGGAGGTCATCTTCCTGAGGCCAAACCCAGCATGTGGGTGCCTGAAACCTGTTTGGGGCTTTGGTTTTTTGTTTGATTTTGGTTTATTTCTTTTTTGTTGTTGTTTTGTTTTTAACAAAGTATTAAGATTGTAAACCTTTTAGAACATGACCACTGTTGACTACATTGCTGTTGTGCTTAACTTGTGTCCGTGTCTTGGATAGGGTTGCTTATTGCTACGGTAATATGAAATCCAGTATCCAACAGTATCCAGCAAACACCCTGGCCTACATTTGAACCCAAGAGCTGTGCAGTGCAAGATTTTGCATTTTGCAAGTCTCTCTTCAGTGAGTCACAGGCCCTGGCTAATACTTTTTGTTACAATACACACATGTTAATAAAACTATACCTTCCTTTGCTATTTACCATCACCACCATGAAAGGAAGCAGTAGTAAAAAGCTTTCCTACACATCTGTTCCTCCTCCTTACAGCCCATGCTGCACCAAACCATGTATTTGCATTTTCAGAGACTGCTTGCCTGAAATGTAATTGAAGACATATAGATCATACATTGACAGTAACACATCACAGTAATTTCTGTGGGGCTTTAGTGACAATTTTACTGCTAATATAGCTATTTTTGATATGAAGTTAAAACAAAAGAAAGATGATGGTGAGATGGCCAGAAAACCTGCATTGGGTAAAAAATAAACACTGTAGTATTCTTTGCTAGACAAAAGATATACAAATATAAGAAAAACTATACTGTAGAGAATCTCTCTCTTTTCCCTTCCTAGAACTCCAGATGAGGAAGTTACAGCTACATGACTGCAGCACTGTGTGATACCAATCTGTAGCCAGTGTGGGTTGTGCTGGGCAAGAACCCTGCTAGACATGATCCTGCTCCAAAACCTCTCTTGAGCTTCTCTCTGACAGAGATTTCCCTACTCCCTTCCTTTGGCATCTCTGTCTGACTTTTAGCTGTTTTATAGGCTACAGAGTATACCCGTCTTCCAGGTAGCTGCAGGAGCCAGGCAACACAACTTCAAACTGCTGCTTGATTCAACTTATGAGAGTTTCTACTGCTGGTTATGGCTTCTGGTTTGCATTTATTAAAATCTGGTGACATGGGTTGCCCAGCGCTCTGCTGCAGGACCAGAGACATGGGAATCTTCTTCACTGGTCTCCTGTCACCATAACTTGAAGAAAACATTGTATTCGAAAAGATTTAGAAATAAGCACAGATAGCAAAGAGAGTTTTTCCATTAGGGTTAGAACCAAAGGCTCCCTGCAGAAACAGTTTGCTCATTACACCAGGCACTGGCAGAGAAGCTCAAGAAACCACTGGCCAGTGTAGAACCAGGTCTCTGATCTCCCTGTAAGTATTCACTGGCTGAAAAAGTTCCATTGGATTAGATATTTTCCTGTACAAGTGGGATAAAACAAAGGGAAAACTCATAGACTTATTTTTAATTTGCACTGAAGGTCACAATTAAAAATTGAAACTACACCTTGTTGGGGGGAACAAGAGAAAAACCTGCCCTTGATAATATCACTGATATCATTTACCTAAATAGGTTGGTGGGACTGATATCCCACTAGTCTGCCTACTTGCTGCTCAGTTCTTGACTCTCTGCTAGCGCTTTCAAGACATTTTTCCACCTCTGCTTGTGCTGAGGTGAAGTTGGAACAGTGGGAAAAGAGAAAAAAAACCCTGCTGCTGAAAACTCAGCAGTACAACTGTGCCCTCATTTCTACTTGTAAGGTCATTGGTGCAACACTAAGCCAGCTCTGTCACCTCACAATGTTTAAGGTATTTATTACCACAAGCACTGCTGAGGTAGGAAGCAGTCATATCATCCCCACGATGGGGCAGACAACCTCCAAGGGATCAGATAATTTTCTCAAAGACCCAAAACAACTTAGGTCTGGCAAACCAAAGCACAGAGCTCTGCCACCTTCCAGCTGGTTCAGCTGAACTCTGTGTTTCTCTTTTCTCCTCTGCTTTCAGAATAGTCATTAGTTAACTTCCAGTTTTAAAAGAAATTAAAAGAAACAATTATTTGAACAAAGAACAATTTTTATCTATCTGAAATCACAGCTGAGCACATTAGAAGTCATTCTATAACCCACTTTCTCCTTGAATTTCATGAAATGATTGGTTAAACTTCTTAAAAATGGGCCATAGTCCAAGTCCTATTAACAGATTACTGCTGTTAGCAAAATTCTTTCACTTCATCACATGAGGGAGATTATAAAGCACTGATGAAATGATGTAGATTAATAGGATACAGCCAGTATTACTCAACTACTCTGACCCCATTGAAGTAGCCCAGTTGTTTTTACAAAGCTCTTGCTCAAAGAAAGACAGCTGGGCAACATTGTTGACACTGAGCACATGTGCATAATTGTCAATTAACTTAAGACACTAAATGTACATATAAAGTAGTATTTTTGGGAAATGGCTGTGATGATCCCCAAAGAGTTTAAACAGCATTCTAACAGGACAGAAAAGTCTGACCCATATCAGATAGGTACAACTTCATGTATTTCCTTTTCAAGGAACTAGGGAAGATATATAAATCATCAAATAGAAAAATTCTACCAACAGCCTGGAGTTGTCCCATTTATAAGGCAGATTACTATTAAGAGAGTAAAGCAGCCTTGCAAAACTGACTTCATAATTTTTAGATCCGTGGATTTCGGTTATATTTTTGAATTCTTCTCCCCATCTCTGACCTTCTGGTGAGACATGAAATACTGATCTTCAGGAAAAACAGCCAGGTCAACCCTCCTGCACTTTTCCAAACCCGCTCAGCACATGGAAGGATGGTTCCGTGGTTAAGTCAACTCAGAGTCAGATTCTGTTCCCAGCTTTCTCTGTGACCGTGGGTGGCTAAAAGCTATAAATCATGCCTCTGATAAAAGAGAGGCTGGAGAGGAATTTCATCCACCAGCGCATGCAAATATGCTGGAAATGAGAGCATTAGCATATGACAAAGTCTCCATGTGCAAACTGTCTGCATGTTTTGGAGGTGTAATTACCACTGCATTTGGGTTCAAGACACAACATTTATACCCCATCTCAGCCACTCCCCATACTCAGGCATGTTGTTGCAAAGGCAGTCAGTGTGTGCAATAGAATACAATTGGATTGTTTTGCCACAATCAGTCCCAAAGTCTTTGTGCGGCACTCATATAGGATTTTACTTTAAAGAAAAAAAAGGTACTCATGTGAAAAGAGCAGCAAATGGAGGAACCAGCCTAGCAGACAAGTCATCACTGCGTATAGCTAACAATGTCCATTACAAACACAGGAGGCCAGAGGCTGTGAAGCATAGATTGCTTCGGATGTATTTTCACCTGTATTGCCTACAGGCATTACAGCTTCCCATCTCTCACCTATTTACCTATTTATATTGTGTCAAAAAAGTATTTGAGCTGGTGGCAAGCTCTGCTATCTACCAAGCTGAAGTTGAAACAAAATCAGAGACTCTCCTATAACAAATAAATTGAGGTAGACTAAGTCTTCAGATGAGCCAGCAGCTGACAGAGACAGAAAGCTCTCCTTTCACTGCCTCTGTCTCTGTAGCACGTCTCTAAAGAGACAGCTCTGCTCCAGTCCACCACAGAGTTCATTAGGCAGACAGTGCATGATGCATCACATGTAGGTGTGTGTGGGAAGCAAACTTCATCATTTCACAAAGCATTTTGCAAATGCTTTCCTAAGCACATGTGGTATAGTTTGCTTCAGCTGTTTAAACCTTTGCACTCAGGGCTCTGCTCACCAGAATATTTCAAGCTACACAAGAAAATACTAATTAAAGCTTCGTAAATATCTCTGTAAAGAAAGTGAAGTGATTTCTGTGCAAGCAAAAGGAACCAAAACTGACTGACATCTCTGTGAGCTCAGTTCTTTGGTTTACTTACAAAGCAGTCCAAGGGCAAACACGAGGCCAACTTTACTCCTACTCAATACACGTCAACCTGAGGAACTTTCCAGGAACAACAGGAAAGAATGCATCCATTCATTCAATTCTGTCCTAAAACTACCAGCTAATGAGATATAGCTGGGAAGAGAGAAGAAAACTAAAAAATCTAGATGAGGCAGCCCCCTGCTTGTTACTGGAGTGATAAAGGCCACTGAATTATTTTCTATGATCTTTATAAGAACCAACACAAACAAAAAAAAACAAAACCAGGAGGCATTCAAAGCCAAGCTTTCTAATAGGGAAAGGATAAACACCTACTACCCTGCCCTTAGATGATTCCTTCAAGAGAGATGAAAAACAGCACAAAGAAAACTTACAGTGGTGCTAGAACCATATGACCATTTCCATTACTAGGCATGCTTCAACTTCCAGATACATTAAGAGAGAAGTGACATTTATAACTCTTTTGAAAACAGAAATAAAGAAAAGCAATGAAGAGACCAGTTGTTTCCCCTGCCTTCCTTCCTCTCTTGCCTCCCCATAATTCGTATACCCTCCAGGAAGAAAGATTTGACTCTTCTTTGACTTTTCAGAACAGCTGGTCTGTCTCTAACAAATGAGGTACCCAGAAGAGGAAGTTTTGGAGCAACTGAGCTGCTGAAGAGACACAGCTGACCTCAGGGCATCACCTCCCCTCTACTGGAGAAACCCAACCCTTCCTAAATGCCAAAGTTGAGACATTTCCTCACAGCAATTCAGGGAAATCTCTGTTTGCGAGATGTGTATTGCTAATACTTATCATTGCTCAAATCCCACTCTCTCTTTCATTTAAGGATTGCAGAGACAATCCAGCCACTGCTGTTTTGACCATTACTTACAACTGCTGTGAGCCTTACCCACAGGGAGCTATGATTTTAGGTAGAAATTTTATAGAGTTGTTTCTAAACAAGCAGTGTCTTCTGACTTCTTAGAAATGTGTCATTCGTAAGTTATTTGAGCAGTGCTAGGCTTCCCCTAGGCAAAGAGAAGCAATAATTTCAGAACAGAAAAAGAGTTGCTGCATTTCAAACCAGATTCATAAAAAAAGTTTTCATGTCAAGTGTTGCAACGAGTGGGGAGACTCCCACCATTCTGCACAGCCAAGAAAGGGTTTCATAGTTAATAGAGAGAGTAATGCTGATAGCAGGCTATCTGCATCATTGTTCCACATCAGCAGTAGTGCAAACTGAGAGCTACAATCAGGGCAAGCAGTGGGACATTGTGCTCATTAAGGGTCACAGATGGTATTTAAAACATCAGCAAAATGCTGCAAACATTCTTTAAGCACCTCAGTTCAAATAGCAAACAGAAAACACTACAGGAATTGCACATTCCTCAAATCATTTCCAAAGCACTGGCCTCAGCAAAGACCAGGGGACCAAAAGCTGCTAATGAATGAGCAGATGGGTCTTTGAATGATGCCCCATACTCGGTGTCAAAGGTGGCATAGGGTCTGCAGCAATACTTGTCAGAAACATTGTCCAGCAGACTGAATGACAAAGGGGGATGTTTTAATTATTATTGACAGAAATCAGTTTTTTAAGAGCTCCTAAGTTTCTTGAGATTGTACCGAAAAGCCTATAGATTGTCCAGAGAAGTCACTCTTTGAAATGCTTCATCTTGAAGCTCCCAACCATAAACCTGCCTCCACTGTCCCTGCAACCACATGGACAACTTGGACAGCATTGCATCAAGTCACTGAACTCTATATCCAGCCCCTATTAGAGATAGCTTGAAGTGGCAAATTTGTTCAAGTAGATCTTCATTCTGCTACAATTGCAGCAATTGAGATGCAGGATCTGAGCCCTGTCTCCTATTTCCAGCAGATGTGTGAAAAAGCTAGCTTGAGAGAGTTAAGCAGTGGCAGTCTTTAGTTCAAGCATGTACTGCCATAACATATCATGAAATTATCATCTAGCAATGACTTAACCTGTGACCTGAGAAGGAATCCCCTGCCCAGGAGGGGAGAGCAACACTGTCCAGTCAAAGGCTGTCACTCACAAACCAAGTATAATTAGCCAGAGGCATGTTGCTACTGATAATAACTATAATGAATACCAAGCAGAGACACCTTCCCTTGCAGGCTGCTGTTTGGGCTTGAAAAACAGTTTCAGAATAAATAAAACAAAACCAGAAGCCATCACATTAGCTACCAATTTTTCACCTCCTACTCAAGCACTCCACAGAGATCCACTCCAGGCTCTCAAAAGCAAGCAGTTACTCTCAATCAGAGATATCTGGCATGGAGGGAGTGACTTGTTGCATTCCTATGGGTGGGTGGGTATTTTTATACTGATTCAGATAATGGAACTGGCTTGCTGAGTGGGAGAGAACTACTCATTTCCAAGACTACCTCCCATCCCCCCTTCCACTCCATTTCATGATTTTTAACATACTCCCACTGCTTTATGACTGGTGCATTACACATAACCAGCTCCTGAGGTGACTGCTCCTGGGTAATAGGAGAGAATTGTTCACATTCCAATGTTGGGAGAACTAATTTCCTTTCTCTTCTCTTCTCTTCTCTTCTCTTCTCTTCTCTTCTCTTCTCTTCTCTTCTCTTCTCTTCTCTTCTCTTCTCTTCTCTTCTCTTCTCTTCTCTTCTCTTCTTTCTCTTCCATATAACAATCTGCACAATGTATATTACACTGCACTGCAGCAAACTCATATTTTTCCCTCCACCTGCCCTCAAAGCACAAGATTTAGAAAATTGAGAATGTCAGGAACGAAGAAATCACAGGACATCGTGCTGCGGAAGGATCTGGCCGCAGCTCGTGCCTAGCTGGGCACAGCTGGTCTCAGAAGGTACCAGACTGGTGACCAGTTATCTCAGCCAAAACCAGGATGGGAAAAGAACTGATGTCTGGCTGACATTTCTCACCTCTCTGGCCAGGGTCTTCAAGCCAATATCCTGGGCAGATGACTGGTGTGGGCATGTACAAAATGCTCCCCATTTTGCCAAGCCAGCATTTGCACTTCTGGTCCCTTTCACTTGCTGTCAGAGGATAACATGAGTCAAGAAAAAGCCTGCACAGGCAAGCCAGGACAGTCCCAGGCACATTCCAGGAACACTGCTGGTACAGGCAGCTAATTCCAAATGACAGCCAAGACTCAGGCCCCCCATTTCCACTTCCAGTTACCTGAAGCTCATTGCTCCTATCTCGAGTCCATTAAACAGTGTGTAAAATGAGGTTGTATCTCTACAGCACTGCAAGAATTTGATGGTGTTTGTACACTACTCTTTAGTTCTTCATAGCTTTTTACAATGCCACTTATTTATTGATATATTCTTTTTGTAATCTTGTCAGTACATTTCAGGAAAAGAAACACAAGGGAAATGTTAATGTCATTCCCTAATAAGGCACTCCCCAATTAAGCAAAGTAGACCAATTATGCCATGTTATCAGTTATGCCATGTTATCACTGTCAGCTTCACAGCACAGAGGTGCTTTCCTAGAAGACAATTTATTAGACCTATTTTTGTTTAACCCAAAGGTTTCTCTTCCTTCACTTTTGAGTACACATTCTCCAGAGCAGAGCTGGAGAAGTATTTACCCGTGACTGTTGACGACAGAATTAGCGAAATCTCTTTCTAGCTTTATCTGTGCTAGACAGCTGGCAACTGTGCTGTCCGTGGCATCAAGGAGAGACGTTTTCAGGGGCTCTACTGGCAGCACACTGCAGCAGGAGAGCCTGCAATGTAACAGGGTTTTTAGCACAGAATACCTCTCTTGCAAAAAAGCACCTCCCTTGCCAGCACAATGCTGCCTGCTGCACACCAACTGCATAAGAGCAAATAAATTAGAGTGGCACATCCAAATCTCAGCATTCACTATGGGGAAGCCTTGTGAACAAATTTTTCACCATGGGATACATAATATGGTCTTCAAATACATTATCACTAGAAGTAGACAGCTGGAAGTCAAACAGCAGCTATAAACCCCTTTGAGATATGACAGCGGCACCTTACAAAGGGGTATTGTTCAACACCTGTTATAATTTCTACCACTTTATTTTCTCCTCCATTATGAATCACACTGGTTTCCCTGATACAATGCACACCCCAAACAGGTAAGGTAGCTGGCCAAAGAAAGCAAATCTTAGCTCTGTATGATTCCACAATGAAGGTAATTAGTCATATCCTTGCTCTTATCATTTAAAACAATTCAGAAGAAGGGACCCACCTGCCATTGAAAGTTTATTTAGATTAAGATAGATAACATTTAAAGACAATAGTAATCTTTGAACAATTTGGTGTTATTAACTAGAATAAAGGCAGGACTGCTGTGATATATCTTCTTCAAAGATTTGCCTTGCAAATAAAAGAAGTTAAACTGAAGTAGGTACCATGTCTCTAGAATAATAAATTATTATTAAATATTAAACCACTAAATTATCATGGGATATTGTGCAGATAAATCCTCAGATTTTTTGAAAAAACACAACTCTTTACTATGAAAAAAGAGAGGATCTGTTATTTTTGAGGTAGCATGTCAAAACAAATATGCAAGAGCGGAAGAGGAGGGAAATATAATGGAGACTGAAAAAAGCTTTTAAATTGGGTGATACATAAGAAAACAAAAATTACTCACTTCTCTCAACATAACTCTGCAGAGCTTTTCAGTTAAATAAATTTAGACTTCAAATCCAGAGTCAGACCTGCATTACTATCACAACAGAGTCACTCAGCTGACTGATGCAGACACACTGACCTCTCCAACTGAAGAACTTACACCTTTGCCTAATAAAAACAGACACAGTCTTCCTTTTTTTTTTTTAACATATTGCTCTTCTTAGAAATATTGAGAGTTTTAAAATGTCATAGTGTAAGTGTTATAACACAAAAACTAAATTATCTTTTTGGACAATAACTGACCTGCAACCTGAAAATAAAAGTTACCTTCTGTGACAGCCTGGTTCATTTAAAGTTTAAAACCTATTTTACCACTTTGTGTAACTTCCCATGAGTAAAGCTGAAGCCTATCCCATGAACTCTGGTCATAGGAAAAGCCACTGCTAAAGTACTATGATGTTTGACAACTGAACACTGGTTTTAGTGTGAAAGATTTAGGAATAATCCCCATTGCGCAAGTATTCCTGGAACTCTTGAAGCCTGAAAGTTAGTTAGTTAATTGTGAAAGGCTAATGAATATTGAATGTACTAACAAAACTGGTATTTCGTAACTCGCTTCAAAAAGTTCTGACCAGAGTGGTTGCTACAATGATCTCATATTATTATGTGTTTAAAATGAAGGGGATTTAAATGAAAATTGCAACCCAATTGTGTATCTCACCACTGATTAACCAGCACGTTGTCACTTAAGCCACTATTAATAAGTAAAGAGTAGCTCTTTGTCATCCTAGCGGATGAGAGCACTTTTCCATTAAAGAGTCACTTGCCCATAAATCAGAGCTTATCAAAAGCGGCATTTGATGTGCGTAAGCAGAGGAGTAAGAGAGGAACTGGTGGAGCGAGCAGCCGGCAGAGCGAGTGCACACGAGCGCGCTATACGTTGGACCAAATGTGTGCATCACACAGACATTCAGCACAGCTAATGACATCTTTTCTTGCCAGGCACTAAGATCCCATTAACTGGTGAATCATTCTACCATCTGCAAAAAGCAGGTCCTTCCTCCCCCATCCCCTCACTCAGGACAAGTAAAGGGGAAGCTTGAAAACAACTTTCAGCTCTATTTGTTCTTGTGAGCAGTTTCGTAGTCTCCCTTGCTGATATAACAGGTGATAGCTCCACTTCTCTCTCAACCGACTTTATTACAGTGCAATGTAACATGCAGAGACCAACAGGTTTCCAAGCAGCATTCAAAATGTCAACCACAACTGACACCTTTGATGGCAGCTGGACAGAAAAATAGATTGTATTGTATTTTCTGCCATTAAGCAAAGCAACATTCATTATAGAGCCAGGATTGAAGGAATACAAAATATCACAAGTTGGGAGAGTAAAAGATAAAACGGAATCTAGCTGCCTGCTAAGCCCCCAGTCATCTTGCAGTTTCCAGAGACCCCAGGAATCTCCTGGCAGGTCAGACGCAAAGGCTTTATTTGGTGGTTTGGTGCTCAGATGCCATACAAAAACTCAGACACAGAAGGAACTCACATCACCTGCCTATCTTGAGCTGCCAGTTGATAACCACATGCCAGGAACTGCTTCTCTTCCTTGTTTCAAGGAGGCCAATTAGTCACTCATTGGGATGGCCAGACCCAGGACTGTTACAGTAGAGAGTTACTGCTTCAAAAGTTACTGTGCATGTGGTTACCCCAGAATTTCCTTTGTAGCAGTCCAGATCCCACACAATTCCCACTAGAGCTGGCATGGCTGTTTGGACACCCACACTGGCAACCAGACTGGATGTACTGGATGGTTTTTGCTTCCAGATATAAAAAAATAAAAAAGCATTTTTTGCTGTGCTAGTATCATCAGGAACCTGGCATGAAAGCTGGTCAACATGACTTCAGCAACATTTCTGTAAAAAGCAAAACCACAGACAAATGATCTGCTGTGTCTAGGAAGCTGTTTGATTATTTTATTTTTTTAAAGGTAATTTTCAAAAGACTGAAAGCTGCAATTCAAATTGCATTACACAGTATCTTCTCCCTCACAATTTTTATTTTAAATACTCATCTGGCTTCCAGATCTAAATAAGAGTGCCAATAATGGTCTTGAAATAAGATTAGGGGGAAAAAACCCACCAACAAACCCATTCAGTCAGTCTAATACCACAGGCATTCAGAGAGATTCTTTCAGACTTAAAAAAACCATCCCACAACATTGAAACCTGCTCCCTCCCCACACCTGGTCAAGAACAAGGGCAGAGGGACCCACTCCAACACTCTCCCACCCTAATCTGTTATTCACATTCAGGCTCCAATTTCTATCATGATAAAGATGATATATAGGTTGGACTGGATGACTTTGAAAGATCCCTTTCAACCCGAACTGTTCGATTCTGAGAGAAGAGCAACCTAGTGCTTAACACCTGTTTTTTTTCTCGCCATTTCCGTGAAGTCCCATATTTAAATAAACAAGAATTGAAACAGAAGAAGGGGGAGGTTAGGGTTGTAGTTGCACCACTTTCAAGGGCTTCATGCTGAACTGAACACAACACTCTTAAAGTTGTTGTGAGCTGCCTTGTGAACCTGAAGGATCATTTCTATCTCAAAAATGACTTTTGCAGACTTTGTGGTTTTGGGATTTATTTTGTTTTTCTGTACCCGGACAACAACTAACTTAGCAAATTGTAAATATTGTTCAGCAAATGTGCAAACACCCATGCTTCATTATGGCATGAAGCATCTAATTTTTTCACTTTATATTGTAAAGAATGCATCCCTGTTTTTTTTGTTTTGGCTTTAAAGAGAGCATCATTAAGTGCTGTGCCAAGAAACCTGATTAAGACACTATTCTAACTTGTAAGTTCTTCTAAAACAAGCATTCATTTGACAGCTTTAAGTGGATGACAAATGAGCTTTTTTTAAAGAACATTTTAAAATCAAAGAGGTAAACCAATTCTATCCTGCAAGAAGAAAAAATTACAAATTTGTTAGACTAGTTTGACACACATTCCATCAACAGAAGAATGCAGATTGTCACAACTGTCTTGAGCAGTGATCAGGAATGAGTTATTCAGATGTACTATCCCTTTCTTGGTAAGAATTATGCAAGTTATTTTACTGCCACTGAGTATGATGGCACTGCACTGACAGTCTCCTGATGGCTCCCCAACATCCCCAGCAGCTGGAAGCGGCAATTTTGCACCTTCCGAAAGAAAGCTCCTGAGCATGGGCAGTACTGGGCTACTGTGGGCTATGCTCAGAGAAAAAATAAATACTAAAACTTTACTGAACTCTCCAGGAACCTAGGGGTTCCTGTTTTTTGGGTTTTTTTTTTCCTTCTTCTTTCTCTTTCCTTATTCTAAGATTCCACAAATAATCCATGAATAACTTAGTGGTTTAAGTTCCCTTTCTTGGTCATGACTTCTATATTTCATGAAAAGTGCTGCCAGCAGCAGCTGCTCAGGCAGTTTAGATGATGCTGTGTGCGCTCTCCGATGGGATGGGCACCTCAGCACTGCACTCCATGGCAGTCACCACGGAGGAAGCCTCTGTGCCTCTGGTGTGCCATGGACATCACCACTTCATAGGATTTCTCTTTCCTTCCCCTGCCATGTCCTCTGTTACCTTCGGCTTGGATGCTGGCCCTTTTAGTTTCCCAACAGTCCTCACTGTGGCCATAGTGACAGATGGAGGAGTCTGGGCAGGGGGAACAGACATCTCACTGCTCTCTCTGCATGTCAGTGCCTCTCTCAAATCACTGTTTTATTACCTGCACAGCAGCTCAGGTAATGCCTCGGTATTAGACCCACAGGATACCAGAATTACAAAGGCGGAAAAGGATATGAGTAGCAGGAGGAAGTGTTAATATGACATGTTTTAAAGCAGGTCTTTCTGTCATCTTGCATCAGGCAGCTGTCAGTAACCCAACAAGATTTAAAAGTTAGACAGAAAAAAAATGAAATCATGCTTTTTTGGTAAAAAATCTGTTAGAGTCACCACACAGAGCAAACAACTTTCTGTGCAAGAGTATGTGGTGACTCTCTTTCTGGGAAAAGTTTTATTTTTCCCTTTGCAATTTATCCACCACTCAAACCTTCACATCCACCCCAGCCTTCAGCTGCTGCCAGTTCACAAAGTGTTCTATGACATGATTTTCATGAAGCTTTTTGTGACATGACTGTCACTGATGCATCTCATGAGGCTTTATAATGCCACCTCAACTTTCCACTCTGACCAACTCTCTCCCCCCTATACTTCATACAGGGAAAGAATTTTAAAGAAACAAAAGAGGAGTCAGTCACCTAACCTCACATTTGCAATGCGTGGCTGCAGCCTGAGCTGAATCAGAGTCGTTTGAAATTGAGTCATTTTGTCTAGTTTGCCCTAATGTGATAAGCTAGATGGGATAGAAATTCTATATATTATTACACAGAATTATTTCAAACATGGAGCTAAGATAAAAGCAGAGTCCAGGGAAGGCTAATCTGTGCCTGTCAGCCCACACTTTAATCACATGCCGATTACTTTGTTAGTCATCTCTTCATCAGTGCTCTCAACCCACTCCTGCTCCTCCTGCAGTAAACTTTAATTAACCAAAGAAACACTGGAGTTACTCACTGAGAATAGAGAAACAGAAAAATGGAGGAGCTGAATGCTGAATGCCTCCCATCACAAGTGAGAGTGAATCAGTTTGGAGGTAGTGGAAAAGACAACTCTTTAAACCCAAGCAGCAGGAATTCCTGTCTGTAAGAAAACATTTTGAAACAATCGAAAAGGAAGACTTCTGTACCACTGCACTTTTATGTTTCTTTCTCTGGCATATGTTTTGGGTTAGCAGCTGGTCTTTTACAATAAATTAAACTGAGAAAAAAGCAAATAGAACAACACATGAGTCACCTGCGTGGAAGTTCACTAAAATCACTGCTCTTCATCTGCTATGCATTATCCTCACTCTGATGGGACAATTGTTAGCCAAAAGTCAAAAACAAGCAAGTCACACAATAGCAATGTTTGTACTTTGGGCTGAGCCATCAGGTCTTTCTAATTTTAGTGAGCTAGCACCACCCTTACGTGGTAGGTAGTTGTACCGATTACCACAACAGTAACAGCATCCGTCATGCCACCAGCAAGTAACATCTGAGGTGTTGTGGTTTTGTTGTGCTCTTAGGGATAATAATTAACCATCAATGGAAAGGAAACCACAACAGTAAAGGATAATCCCACTGTACAACAAGTTGAACAAGTTGTCATGACTTGCTGCAGAGAACCCGTGACAGAACTAAGGTGTTCTCCTCCTGGATCACCATCCTTGCACTAGCACTGCACTCTTCCCCACCCTATCAAAGCAGGCAGCAGGAGGTCTGGAAGGTGATTAGTTACACACTTGGGAACATTTCCATGTCAGCTCCAGAGTGTCAAGAACTTATTACATGACCTTAGCTATCAGGTAGTATATTGGAGAAACAAAACAGACTGCTGGATTTTCCAACAGCAGCCAGTACTGTGAGTCACACGGAAGAGCTGGGCTTTGGACAAAAGCTGCCTATTAGCCTTGCATGCTCATGAGGGATTCTGAGCAGCATCCTGCACCCAGCATGCACCTGGCACATTTGCATAATTTGCAGTATTAGAGTAGAAAGAGGATTATGAAAACAATGACTGAGGCAATATTCAGCTCCAAATGGATGTCCTGCTACTACCCTACCATAGCAGGCTGCTGACAGAATGAGCTTTAGATAGATTTGTCACATCTTTTGCCTTGGTGTCCCTTCATTATTCTCTTAACCTCTCTATTACTCCATTAATGACTCTCCCAGCTTCTCTTCCCTCCCACTTTTCACCATGATCTACTCAGACACTGCACCACTCTCTCCTTCTCTCCCACTCATGATGATGCCTCTCTCCATGCCAGTGTCTCTGCTTCAGCCACAACAAATCATGATCAACTACACCAGGATCCTCCTTTTGACAGCAAGTACTGGCACATATATGAAAAGACAGTAAGAATCAGCCTCTTTTTCCTCCATTTGTGGAGCCATCTCACTTCTTCTGCTCCTTACCTTGCTGTCAGTCAGCCGTAGCTGTCATGCCTGGTCATGTGAGGATACAAAAGACCCTAATAACTAGGTTTGAAAGGAAAAGGAGCAAAGCTTTACAAGAGCTCACCATCTGGGCAGTACTTGGTATAGAGCTGTCACTCAGTGCCAAATTCACACGCCAAGTCAGATCTATCATTACAGAGATGCCTGCATGCATGGACCGTATTCTCAACTGAAGCAGGACAAATCTCAAAGAATTAATCTCCGTTTTCACATATTTTCATCTCAGGCAATGCTGTAGAAGCAGTGTCCCTGATCTAGCAATTCAAGATGCTATTGCTGCATCTCAAACAGCAAAACAAGCACCAAGAGTAATGAGGTACTGCTCCTCCCAAGCACGCTGCAAAGGGCAGAAAGAATCTTAGACAATCTCAAGTTTGCTGCAGCAAACTGCTGTCTCCCTTCCCTAATCAAACCCCCAGAGTGGCAAGTGCACTTGGCCCCCTCTGTATTGCACAGTCTAGGAAAAGAGAATGCCTGCGGTGCTGGCACAGGAAGGAGGCGCAGGCAGCCACGCACAAACTTGCTGACCTGGCACAGCATTCAGCTGTAACACACAACTGCTTTCCCAGGCAACTCATTGTTAGCATTTAATTGTGAACACTGCAGAAAAGGCCAAGGGATTTGGACAGAGGTTATGGGAAGCAAAGCATGATCTGGAATGCTGTTCTGCAGCCTAGAGAGCAGTTGGGTAGAGACAGCAAAGGCTGCCTGGGTAAATGGGGAAGGTTGAAACTAGCACCATGCAACAGCCTCCAAGCACAAGTAAGACTGGATCACCACAGAAATCAATTTTCATACCTACTCTCACAGTTGCTATAAAAAGTATATAAATCACATCAGTAATAAATCATGTAAGCATTACATGATTGGATTCAGGGGTGGAGGAAGCAAAGGGAAAATTCATCTTGCCCATCACAGTCCTCTTCCTTTCGTCTCTGAGGGATCCTTAAGTCCCTTCTGATACCCAATTCCTACCAGGAGCTGTAACTTACTAAGCCACCCAACTGAAACCTTGCTTAGGATATTAAAAAGCAAAAATATATGCTTCTCAACAGAACTCTCTGGATTATCTAACTGATTTTTAGAAATTAACAATAATAATGCTAAAACATCCAGCAGCCTAATTATCAGCCACTTCTCATTTATATTCCCATTAAATTCACAGCTGCTTTGCAAAGAGACAGGCTGCTATATGAAGACTGCCTTGTATGCTCTCACTCAAGCCACTTCCATTTATTCCACTGAGAATGACGACACAAATAACTCAAATGCCTGCTTGGTATTTGGCAGGTGCCATTGGTATATGACACACTATTCAAAAAGCAAACAGCAAGAATGACATGATGTTCAAAAGTGAAAAACCAGGGCATTTTGTTCCTCTCATGGTAATAAAACTGTTAATTTTCAAGTATCTGCTGACCTTTTCACCATCCAAAGGAATTTTACTGTGAGCTAAATATGCCAGCTTACCTGTCCTGTAATGAACCACAGCTGAAAAGTGGGGAGCTGTGAACACTGCAACTGCTGTTGAAGGGTGGGGGGAGAAGAACTGACAAGCAAGGTGTCTGCGTGACAGGCACACTGCAGATAGGACCTCGAGGTGACAAAGTGCCGCCTTCCAAAACTCACCCAGCTGGGTTCCTTGGCAGGAACACCATGAAAAGAAGAAAGAACCTGCAATTGCATTTTCTTGGCTTTGAAACATGGTAAATTGAATACGCGTCAGCTTTATGCAGTGAGATATTTTGGCAGCTCTAAAATGTATTTGCAGGTGTATTTCTAATTTGCAAGGACATTCTCATGCCAAGTGCCATGTGGGTACTTACCTGATGACACAAATCTACAGCAAGAACAAGTCTGCATCATCTCAGCTAAGAAATGAAGTAGTTTTGGTAGACAGAACTAGGCTGATTTCAGGCAGGATGTTACAAGGAAACACAGAGAGGTGTGTCATACCTATGGATTACATAGAACCTTGTATTATACCTATGGATTATATAGAGCCTTGGTATAACTCAACCTACCAGTGCTTTGGCCCTGGAACTATCTGTTGCCCGTAAGGTGTTCTGTCAAAACTGATGCAGTTTTTACACACAAATTCCTGCCCACTGAGATGCAGGCTGGGATTCTCCCATCTGTTTCACATTTAGGAAAAGGCTCCCACTGTGAAATTTTACCTACTGTGTATTCCAGCTGGAATAATCCAGATGACCTAAGGACAAATAGTCTAAATAATGAACAGACACTCTGAGATGTTGTTTTCTGGGATAAACTAATCACACCCTGCCCAATAGATTGATTCAGTGTCTCCAACAAAAGTGAGAAGAACAACTGAGAAGCACGACTGAGATATTTTCAAGTAATTACATTTTCACAGCAAGCAATTCTATCACCATATAAAATGAAGTTGTTTCTCTCCACTCACACTACCCATAACTAAAAAACCAGGAAAAATACAGAACATGTGAAATACTGTTTTTATAGCAGCCCTCAAAGGTCAAACACAACCTTTGTACTCAGCTGATGTTTGCCTATTCCTGATTTCAAACAGCAAGAAAATGGGTTATTTGGGACATATTTGGTTTAAAGGTTCTCTTAAACAGACTCTTCAAAGCCAGCCATATGATAGCGAACAAAACCTATATCTATAACATTGAAAATGCTCAATTTCTGAAGACATTGATTGTATTCAAAGAAGAAAAGTTTGTCATGAAGTTGTATGGAAGAATGATGCTGGACTCAAGCAGAATATAAAGTAATATAGAAAACCTGTTTGTCAATATCAGTTGACATGAGAGGTGACAACACCACACTTTAGTGTTTTAAGAGTTGTAAAAAAGCATCAGGGCTGCTGCACTGACAGCAGTACTCCCAGTACACTTATCTGGTTGCTACATTTGTGCTCAAAGGTCTTGGGGCAGGCGCAGTTTATAAATGACAAAACAACCCCAAAGTACAAGACGCAGGCTTAAATAATAATTTGCAGTAAATGCCACAACCTGAGATAAAACAAGAAAGAAAATTTGCACTTATGATTTGAGGGGTTGAATTAGCCAAAAAGTCAACAAAATCACAATGAAATATGGAAAAGAATAACAAGCCTAACAGCTTTGCAGGAATTTTTGATAAAATCTGCATGCCTTGGTTCCTGTTTTAGAATAAATCAGATGTCAAGTTTGGATTCAGCCTAGAATTTTGCAGGGTTTTTTTTATGGGGTAACCAAACTATGAATAATATACTTATTTTAAGTTCTGTTTCCAAGTCCATCAAAAAACCCTGTGAGTTTCACAGTCTCTTCTAACTAACCTCAGCCAACATACACAGGTTACCAAAGATATAAACTTGATGGATTACATCTGGTTTCATTACCATGCAGCTCGTAAACCACAAAGCAGACCAAAAGCATGTTTTTACAAAATAATTTGGAGTCAATCAGGTTCCAGAGTTTAAAGATTTTGAACTTGAAAATCAAGAGCCAAACACGTGTGAATTTAAGGCAGTGTGTTTACTATCAATGATTTTTCCTCTCTTGCATGGCTATAAACATTTGGGTGGCTTATTTTTGAAGGGGTAAGGAACAGGCGATGAAATTAGATTCAATGATTCTGTTTGCTACATGAAAACAAGGTATTTTTATTTACAGGCTTATAGCTGAGTGCTCTGGGAGCTCTCCTGATAAATGCTTCACCAGCTGAGTCACAGTGCGCACAGGATTAGTCACGGCTGAGGAAGTGTCCCAAGGTTTCATTTACAGCCGCAGATTTACCTGATGTATATTAATTTCTCCTGTGAGCAGCAGCTCTCTGAAGATGTGTGCTTCAGAAGCTTGGCTCCGTCATCGCCTCCACGTCACCACACCCTTGAAGACGAGGGTCAGAGCGCCAGCACGCACGGAGGAAGGCGATGTCTGCCGGCCGTGCAGGGAAGAGGAACGCAGGGCTCCCAGCCCGTACATCACCATATGTTCTGTGGGCCTCAGCAGAGCAGAGCATGCGTCACGCTCACTTGACGCTATTTGAGGCGACAATGGGTAAACTAAATGACTTAGCTGAGCGGCCCAGCACACTCCTTTCATTACGTGCTCCAGCAGAGAAGCCGACCGGCAGTACTTCTGTGTGTGTGAGCTTCTACCCATGGTGTTCCCACTCTGCACGTGGGGAACAAGGATAAGAGGTAAATAACTTTGCCCAGGGTTTAACTGCAAATCCCTGGCAGAAAAAAACCCCTACCAATACCTCAGGCACCCAGGTTTCAAGTCATCCTCCCTATGTAATCCCTAAAAATCCTCTGCCTGAAAGATTTGACCTAGCAAAGCCTGGCTCTTCCATGAGAGTTGGAAATAACTGCCTTCATTGGATCACCAAACAAATACATCTCTGTTACCTTTCCGCACAAGCTTGAGCAGAGTCTGAGCATGGGTGCGTGCATGGGTTGGCTGCATCTCCTCTGTTTTGAGAGGCTCACATGAAGCAAAAGGAAGATCAAACCTGCCCACTTGAGCAACTGTATGAAACCAGAAATGCAGGATTCCTAAATGGCTAAAGAGCGTAACCAGCCTTTTAACCCGAAGACACTTGTGTTTCTGCACCTTACATTCAGTTTTTACACGTATGTTGAATTTAGACATGGAGAGCCCTTGCACTGGTGCCAGCATCCTCATGCTACGTGTGAATGATGCTGTTTTCCCAACAGGCTGTTCACATTCTGCCCAAGGGATGTCTACATCTTGCTACATCTCAGAGACTTGTCCCCAGCCAAGTGAACTACAGACACACTTGAAGTTTCTTCAAGTGAAAGTCTATCTTAATGAAAAAGCATGGGGAAGAAAATAAAATTGTAAAGTAAAAATTATTAAAACTGCACTTAAAGGCTATGTTATTACAGTAATAGCACCTAAATAAACTTACAATCACTGTTAAATACATTTTTACACAAAAGCAAACCACAGTGAAGCTGCTTCATGCTGGCTTACATTGTTTATAGCTTTGAAGACAAATACAGAGGTCAATATGTCTAATGAAAATAAACAGCTTCATGAGACTGTTCTGTTTCTTTTGGGGTGAATATACATTTCATCTAGTTTAGCATGTCCATTGGGTATGTGCTAAACATTGGCTCAATTTTGCATTTCTTCCTGCAGCAGAACACAAATTGTTAACTCTCACCTGTAGGTTTAACCATGCCCAGTTTCCTTCCTTTGATTATTCTGTATTCTCCTTCCTCTCTTCCTGTTTCTGTGCTAAGGATACAGACATCTACTCATGACAAGATTTTCCTCCTTGCTTTCAACAATTTCTCCAATAAACAAATTACCAATTTTTCAAAAATTTCTCAAATCAACATATTTTTTCAGAAGCTTCTTTGGGCCTTGACAGTGAGTTCTTTAATACCATATAAATGTAAATATATTGTCTGAAAGCTTGACAAGTTATGAAAAAGAAGTGAATCAATATCTACCAAACACTCTGTACTAAAATTACTCGTATTATTAATACAACTGATGACAGGACTAGTCCACAGTAATTTAAAGTTTCCAAACCAATAATGTTTCCCTGCTCAGATCTATACAGATGCATCAAAGAAAAGGAAGATTATTTCCCAAGTGGTTTCGCTGAAAGAAAAAAAGGTATTAGCATAGCTGATCTAATACTTCAACCACTTTGCACCACAGTTCCTGACAAGATCTCCCTCAAGGTTAGCCTTAAAATTATATCACAGCCTAATTTTGTCTTGTTTTACATTAGTCTGAAACCATGTCGAGATTTTATTGAACTTTGATTCTGTTATTGGTTTTACGTATTATTCAGATTAAACTTTTAATATGGTTTCATGGTTTGAAAAGCATCATCATCTACTGGTAGGGAGTTTTTAGTGCAGCAGGAAATGGAATTAGGAGAGATCCACTGACTTAATTGAAGATGCCTCTAAAAGCTTTGCCAGCTGCAAATATCCTGCCCTTCTGACTTCAGCAGGGATCCTGGGAGGAAAGTGTGGAACAAACTGTGCTCCATGTACAAAGCAACTCTGCTGTAGAGGAGTCTCTGATACAGAACAGACTTGCTGAGGTACATCACACCTAGGGGTGCATTTACTGCCTTTAGACCACTAACACTATCAATAGGATTGTAGGATGTGCAATAATTTGATATGGTGATTGTGCTGTGTTGTGCCTGCCGAACGAAACACCTCTACCTTCTCCACTGCTGCAATGTATATTCAACTCCTCAAAGTAACTAAAAAGGAAAAATGTACTTTGAAAACTCAACTAGAGATATGCCAATAGTATTTCCTACGGTCACCATTCTGATTTACCAGGCAGCTACCATCTTCATTCTATTAATAAAAAGGAGGTGGGGACCCCAAATGAATGCCCTAAATCTAGGAATACTGACACCATGAGTGTTAATGAAATAATTCTTCTTGGAAATATCTCAAAAAATGAAAAATACAGAAGAAAAAAAAACCTCTTTGAGTTTTGCACCGTGTTTTCTCCCTGTATCTTAAGATACCAGTGTCATGACTCACTCTGGAGATCTGAATTGCTCCCTGGGCGACATGACCTTCTCATACCAGCTTTGTTCCTCATGCTAGCAAAAATTGGTCATCCACAAATACTGAATGAAGAAACTTCCTTATTAGTCATCTCTGGATCTATAAAACTAATACCGGAAAATGGTGTTTAAACAAGCCCACTGCCGCTTCAGGTACGTGGCCTTCCAACATGTCAAATCTAAATAGTTTCATCAGGTGTGGGAGGAAGGATAGAAAAGGGAAAAAAAAGTTAGATACGTAAGTCATGTGTCTCTCAATAAAAGCTATGGATCAACACTCCTTGCAGCAGTTTGGATCTATATTTAGGTTTTCATGTTGATATACCTGACTGGCAAATCCCTTGGTGATTTTGAAACCGATGCTTAAAAAACCCGTAAACTTGAAAACCCACCAAGCCTTCAAACTCAGAAGGCTGAGCTCTCAGTTGCACTTTATCTGGTTAGCTGTCCATCCTTATGTATGCTGTAAAATGCTGTGACTCCTCGTACTCAGTTAAAAACTACAGATCAAATTCTCCTTCCGATCACAGCAAGAACAGGTGTTTCTCTACACATGGTCTTGCCTGCACCTCTCCTGGAATAGTTCAGTACATTCCTGACTTGGCATGAAACTGAAAACTCAGAGCAAAGCACACTGCATCTCAATAATTCATGTTACAGGCACGTTGCCTCATTCAAAAGATACTGCAATAGTATCAAGTCATACCCATTATAACGTTCACTGACAAAAAATGTCACCTTGTTCCCATGGACATTGATTGCTTTTTTGTTTAAGCTCTCTCTGCTGGTAACAGAACAGGCCCAAATTCCATTGAACAGCATATTGCACCCTCTCACCAAATTATGTGAATAGGATTGACCAAGATGAGGACCAACATCCTCATAACTGCAGGGCACCTAATCAGAATCCATAATCTATCCCTGAGTCAACAAAGTACAAAGCTAAGTGCTAAATGCTCCTGCAGATCTAAAACTTTGGAAAGACTTCAGATCTGTAACTACACTGAAGAACTGAAACCCTCTCACATAGGAAGCATAGATCAAGTAATCAAATCCTCATGGAAATCCTCATTCCAGCGTATGAAACAGTACAACATATTAACTACAGCTTTTCTCCTTTGTAACTAAAGGATGTAGATAGCACTGCACTTAGGCAGTGCAAAATGAAATTGCTAAAAAACTTCAAAGAAAAATTAAAAAAAAAATCCAACCAAACTCCTCCCATAGATTTTTAGCCAATACACACATGAGTAAAAATTATCCCAGAGCCCAAATATGGTGTTGACAACTCCGTGTGAACAAGAATCCAAATCTTATTATATCTCTAAATTGCCCATATCTTACTCTACCCTTGGCAACCTGTTATCCTGGTTTCCCATTAAGATGGATACCACAATATGTTTTTATTAAGTTTAGCATTTAAAGAAACATCAACCAGTAGCTCCACTATTTTTTCCTTCAAGTGACATAAAAGTAGGAACATTGATAAAAATAGTTCTAAATGCCCATCTTATACACTCTTCTTTTATTAGGATCCTCTGTTAAGTGCCATTTGCTGGCCAAGGATCCAATCTGACTTCATCTGTAGACGGCTGCAATGCATGCAAGACAATTTCTGTAAGAGACATTTCAGTTTCATTTTCAGATGAAACATCTTTAGAAGGATTTCCAGTTTCTCTAAGTGTTGGATCAGCTGTAGGATGTAAGACAACACTGATTACCAAACACTCTGATTACCAGGAACAGGATGCTAAACCACATGAAAGCAGTCTTGCTGCTCAAGTAGTGACTAACATGATGTAGAAGGAATGTTTAACAAGTTCATTCATGCAACAGGATGGTGAATGCCATCTCTCACCGCTATGTGCACACTCCAGAAATTCTCTCAATTCAGGAAAATGTGTCTGAAAATCTGTCAGTAGAATGAACGATGGAAAAGTTTGGAACAGTGATGCACGTATTTTGCATTTTATGTAAATTGTACATGTTGTTTATATTGGTAAAGGAAAAACATCGATGCGTGTGAATTCTGCAGCTATTATGGCATAGTTAACCTTTTTAAAGGTTCATGTGCACTTTAGTTAGCAAAAATAAACTTATCATAGCTCAGAAACAAAAATGTTAACTGCTGGCAACTTCTAAGTTCACAGGATGGAAGTACAATACGGCATGACAAAGTCAGACTACAATAGTCCTTGATACTGCTCTGATGCCAGTTAATCACAAGCTGTTTCTGCATCAGTAGAACTCACTATTTGCCATGGACTCCTTAAATTCTATTTTAGAAAGAGAATTCTTCATTTTCTCACTGGATTTCATTTGGTATTCATCAGTACTATGTGGCAGCATTTTTAAGTATTCATTTCTACAACATAAGGTAGCTGTATTATCCCTTGTTCTAAAGGAGGGCAAAGAAACAGAGGTACTGAGGTCCAAAGGTGTCAATAGGACTAATTAAAATTTTGATGTTGTTAACTTCAGAAGAGGCAGAAAATAATCAAAACCCTCTTTATAAGTAAGTAACACTGTTTAAAATCTCTTCCTATTTTTGACTGCCCCCAAAACTGCTCATATTGCCTAAGTAACACTGATCAGGAGTGGTAGGTCTTCCAAGCCAAGATGCTATGAACTTTCAAAACTCAGGAATGTATGACAGCTCCTAAAAGCAATCTAACCGTGCCCCTGTGGTAGCAGTTACCCCCAGATGAATCAGAGCTTTTGTGGTCAATTCTCAACTACAGGTCTCATGGGGCAATTAGCTCTAAGTTTACACTCTGAGCTTTTATTCCATATGCAAATCTACATCACTCACAATATGTAGATACTCCTACACAGGAGAATAAACTCAGTTCTTTACAGGGCTATTCAGTAGCCCTCTTGTAAGGCTCTCCTCCTCTTCTTTCAGCTCACTTTCCTTTAAAATTCAGCAAACGGCAATATGGGACCCACAAACAACTGCCTATTTTTAACTGCACATTCTTGGTTACTGTAAATCCTGTGTTCTGAACAGTGCTCAGAACAGGCCTATGCAGCTCCCGCGGGGGTGGACCACCAAAGACTGACTGCTGGCACTGAGCTGCAGCTGTGGGACACAGCAGAGCAGCTCACCAGCACCCAGAGGCCACACAGCTCGTGGTGGGCGGCTGCTGACCAGCTGCCACAAACCCCATCCAGTGCGTGGCACGCAGCTGGCAGCAGCCCTGTCCTGGGGAAAACACACACAGTCATCACTGCTGTCAGCTGCACCTCATATCCCCTTCCCTCTCCTTTCATGTGCTCCTTACAAGCTGCCCTCTCCCTGTGCATACAATACCCTCCTGTTTGTCTACCCTCACTGTGCAGGACTTGGGTCTCCTCTCCCCCACAGCAACCCCACAATCCATCACAGCAGTCCGTCTTGTTCCTTACTTCCCAGGTCCCTCCCCACACACAAATGAAAATACCCCCACGCTGTTCCCATATTAACCTCAAGTTCCTGCTTCCCAAACCTCCCACACTGCTGGCTTGCTGCTTCAGCTCCTCTCCTAATCCTGCCAGGCTCCTCTACCCACTGCAATGGCCCTTGCTCCCTACTTTCCAAACTTCCCTTATCTTCTCAGCATTCTGCCACTCAAACACCTTCTGGACGTAAGGAGTCCCAGGAGCACAATTCCTGGCACCCCGAGAAGAATCACAGAATCACAGAATCACAGAATTACCAGGTTGGAAGAGACCTTCAAGATCATCGAGTCCAACCTCTGCCCTAACACCTTAACTAAACTAAACCATGGCACTGAGTGCCACATCCAATCTCTTTTTAAACACATCCAGGGATGGTGATTCCACCACCTCCCCAGGTAAACCATTCCAATACTTTATCACTCTTTCTGTAAAAAAGTTTCTCCTAAGATCTAACCTGTATTTCCCTTGGCGCAACTTAAGACTGTGTCCTCTTGTTCTGTCAGTTGTTGCCCGGAAAAAGAGACCAACCCCCACCTCACTACAACCACCTTTCAAGAAGTTGTAGAAGAACCAGCACGTCCAGCTGCCTTCTCCTGCAGTGCCCAGGCCTCCAGGGCTGACGCTCCCTTACGCAGATGGCAGAATGCCTCAGAGAAAGAAGTCACGCCTTGACTTGGAATATTGCTCCCAACCGAAGGCTCACATGAAGCTGCAAATCCCATCTGACAGTCCGTGTTGGGTAGGCCTGATCAAGACCCAGCAAACAGACCTGCTGCTTGTGCCAGTAAAGTAAACGATCACACTGGCAGGTTGTCATTTCCCACGTAAGCTGGCATTCTCACAAGCTGTCAGCTGCAGGGGAATGGAAATCCAAGAGCCTCAAATCCTTCTGAAGTGGATGACATCATAAAGGATGCGAGTATTCAGTCCATTCTTCCTAATTCTGACATTTTCTCCTTATCCCCATGCTGCCCCACCCTGCATCTTATTCCTCATCAGGTTCTGATTCACTTTTCCCCCTCAGTTTTAGTCACTGTGCCTTTTTCACCAATGGGACATAATTTCTACAGTCATTCAGAGGACAGAACATGTTTGAATTCTCACTTTCTTTGCTTAGCACCATAATTTGCACTGATTACCTGGGCTGCAGAGAGTCAAGTTATCTTCAGGAATGCACACACAATTCACCTACCTGACTTTCCATCCACACAAACTTCTGTGTAAGCAGGCATTGAAAAATCTGACAATTAGGCCAAATTTCAGGAGTAAAATGGCAAAAAATGGAGACTTAAAACATACAGAACTTCCCTAAGAAATGTTGAGCCCATGCTTTAAAGCAAAGAGGCACTTGAAACTCTCAACAGTGTGTGTATTTTAATCAAGTGCCTGGGCAAGCAGCATTTCTTTCTATAACTTGATTTTATAAGTGCCAAAATGCTGAACTGATAAGTTCAGCCAGACTGAAATAGCCAGTGCAGAAAAAACCAAAATCAGGCTGTAGAAATAAATTTTGCAGAAGCAACAACAAAATGCTTCATAATGGGAAATATTGCATAATTGCATCTATGGACAAAGTTGACAGTTCTGCTCATAATGACAAATGGTAAAAAAAATCCAAAAACTAAAGTAAAGCAAATTTTGCTTAGAGGCACAGAATAACTGAACAAAAACCCCCTGCATCTTCAGGAAAACAACCCTAAAAATTGAAATATTAATACAATATTTTCTTAATCCAAATTAATATACCAATAGCTTTCAAGATTGACATACTGCCCCACTGACAGGGCAATGCCTGCCAGGCAGGCAGCGTAACAGAAAACCTAAAAAGATCCAGTGTCTCCATTCTGGCCTAGGCTTGGGTTGCAGTTTCTGTCATGAGGACAGACCGGTTTGTTTGCAGAAGCCAGTTTTTTGCTAGCGGCTAGGTCTCTGTGCTGAGCACAACAACACACCCATACAAAGCTGAAAAACAGGACATTAAATCATTTGGACATAATAACATCTTCACAGCACTGGTTGCTGCTCAGCACTCAGATCTCTGATCCTTAAGTGCTTCAGGATTTAACTTTCAGGAATGCAGGATGTTGTGGATTTCAGCGTACTCTTTCACCAAAGCACACCCGTGTTTCAAAAGACTGTATAGTCCCAGTTACCTTTAAAAACAATTTCCTGTATGTGTTCCCTTTATCTAGCCATAAAAATCACGCAGCAGACTGTAAAAAAGAGGCAGAATTGTGGACCTGTAGCAGAGCTGTTTCCCGAGTTGCTAGTTAAACGCGGCTGGCCACGGAGACGTCTTGCGCAGCACCACTACCACCTCCTGGACAAGCCAAGCGCGGCTGAAAGCCCCAGTGCTAATGGCAACAGAGTTTGTCTTTGGTAAAAGCCAAATTAAGCCAAATTCAAGTTGCCTTTTCTTTCTGTTGCTAAAGTATATATATTGCTATAAGTAGTGCTAATGTGCTACTATGTACGTATTTGTCCAAGCAGCAAACACTTAATGAGCTTCTGTAAGACAGCAGGAAGAAGTCCTCCTTACACCATTTTTCCTCAATACAGTGTAAAAGAGCTTCTCTAGTCAAACACAGAAAAAAGGTATCTATTTTTGGGTGAAGATAAATCCAGTTTTAAGGATGCAATTAATGAGAATTTTCAATTTGTAGGAATTAAAGATCAGTGGTTTCAAGATCTGGCTTGTGTTCCTATATATAGCATATATAGCTTATAATGTGGGTGGCTCTTTTTAGATGTCTGCAGACCCCATAAAACTCTATATTCTACTATAAACGACATACTCTACTATAGAACCATAAAACTATATCAGTATTAACTGTCACCAAACCTTTTATAGAAATAAAATGCCTCTTTATGCTGGCTCCTGCTGATGCAACCACGGAAGTGTTCTCCTTTTTGCTGTTGTTGCCTTTGGAGATAGCTGGACAGTGGATGCCTTCTCAGTTCCTCTCTGTCACTTCAATCCTACAGATACAGCATAGATTTCTTGTCCTGAAATGTGAAGTTGACACTGATTGTACTAATGCCCATTCTAACTGATAGGTATGCTCACAAAGTCATTAGGAATGCTCTGTATAGAAAAATTTGTATGTATTTCAACAGCTGATGATCTGTCCACAAAGTCTTATCAGAAAATGTTTTCTTAACTATTTCTAGTTTCTTATTGCATAATAATGAAAATACTAAAAAGATGCTGTAGCTATTTTCATTGTTACACTTGGTCTCATCAATCGTCTCTGAACAGTGTCCAGTAATATCTGCGTTTTAATTATCAAATCATACACCAAGACACAGAAATGTGTTTCATTCCGGGTCAGGATATCCTCTGAGGACATAAA
>VZTG01000491.1:1223392-1294231 GCA_013397845.1 Melanocharis versteri
TGGTCTCATCAATCGTCTCTGAACAGTGTCCAGTAATATCTGCGTTTTAATTATCAAATCATACACCAAGACACAGAAATGTGTTTCATTCCGGGTCAGGATATCCTCTGAGGACATAAACCAAGTGTTTTAGAACACAGTAGATATATTTTCCTCATAATACATGAACAAATCCAATGAGTGCAGTCAGCTTCCTGTGCAGCACCATGTGCGTGTGACCATGAGGGACAGGATGTTTGCAGGAGACACTGATCATCCTGCTAAAATGAAGAAAATTTTTGGGCATCTGCTTAATTTGCTTGGCTCACAGGCTCACAGCCAAATTAATCACTGGCTTTCCACCAGAAATATGTATTTCTTCCTGTGACAGGCTTGAAGAAGACACTGAGCTTTTCCCCCCAGTTTCTGCTCCTGTTGCAGGACGAATATCGAAACTTACTCTCTTCGAGATTGTTCGGTAGTACGTTTTGCATGGTTCTGACGATCGTGTCGCTGTGTTTGACACTGTCAGGAACAAAGACGTGAGAGAGCGAACCCCCTGGGTCCAGGCAGGCTCAGGTCCCCTACAGCAGTGTGTGCCCTGACAGGAGAAACCTGTCATCGTTCCTCGGTGAACTACGAGTCACAGAACCGTTCGGATGGGAAGGAACCTTAAAATTCATCTCATCCCAAGCCCCTGCTGTAGGAAGTGACACCTCGCACTAGACCAGCTGGCCCAGAGCCCTTGGACGCTCAGAGCCGAGCCTTGCCCCAGAGAGGCGCTGATGCCATCAGGAGCACGGTGAGAGAACACAGCCTCAAGCTGCACCTGGGGAGCTTCAGGTCGGACATCAGAAGGAATCTCTTCACAGAAAGGGTGATTAGACATTGGAACGGACTGCCCAGCAAAGTGGTGGAGTCAGGGTCCCTGCAGGTGTTTAAGGAAAGACTGGTCACGACTCTTAGTGCCATAATTGAGTTGACACGGGAGTGTCGGCTCTGAGCTCGAACCCGGTGATCTAAATTCCCAACCGAACCGGTTCAGCGGTGCTGCTGCCGTCAGTCCCGGCACGGCTGAGCCTGCGCTCCCGTGCGGCAGCGCGACCGTCTGCCTGATGCGGAGCTGCTGCTGCTGCGGCCGCCCCTGTCCTCACACGGGGCTGGCCCTGGCGCCAGGGAGTCGGACGTGCCCCGCTCCGATCCNCGATCCCGATCCCGATCCCCGCCCCGATCCCGATCCCGATCCCGGTCCCGATCCCGATCCCGATCCCGATCCCGGTCCCGATCCCGATCCACCCCGGGTTCCACCCTGGCCCCTCAGCCTCGACCCCGCCCCCTCGCGAGGCTGTGGGCGGGGCGGCCCCGCCACGGTTCCCGGGTGCCGCGGAGGATTTCGGTGCTGAGGCTCGCGGTGTGCGGCAGCCGGAGGGCACACACCCCGGTGCGCGGGGCTTGCTGGGGACGTGCATTCATTTTCTAAAGAGCCGCGGAGTTGCGAGGCTTGCTCAAGGCCCCGCTGCTCACACGCTGTGAGCTATGCGTGTACCCCGTACACAGGCACGTGTTTGAGCATTCTGTTCTTTAGAAGTCTCTTGAGAGCAGCCGGGACTGCACGAAAATTAAATGAGCGGGTATCTGTAGTTAAATTGCTGAACAAATGCTCGTCATTGGAACTTAATGAGCTGTGTTTCTAATATGTTAGTAACAGCTTTTTTTTTGTTGTCATTTCACCTCAGTTGGACCACAAGGCATGATTAAAAAGCAGCAAGACCGTTGTTTTGATGTGGGGTTTGTGTGTGCATGTGTGTGTGTTCCTTGCAGATGTCAGAAGACCTTGCTAAGCAGTTGGCCAGCTACAAAGCTCAGCTCCAGCAAGTCGAGGCTGCCTTATCTGGCAATGCAGACAATGAGGATTTACTGAAACTGAAAAAAGACTTACAGGTGAGAACTTGAGGGTAGGTGAAACTTCAGGGTCTTTTGCAAGTGTTTTATCTTTCCTAAGTATTTGTCCTGCAACAAAAATAGACACTTGGTGGGTTGGTTACTTTCATTTTACATAGCTTGATATAGTCATGTTAGGCTTAGTTCAGAAAAACCCAAAATATGGCCTATTTTAAATCCATCTTTTTGAGTGAGTAAAAAATACGTACTAATTTATACAGCAAACTCTTTTACTATAAACTTCGGCCAGAGAAGTGAAAGATATGCCAGTGCTGTCTTTACTATGTGTTGGTTTTAAATTTTTTTTTTCCCTGAAGCATTTCTCAAAGTCATTATTTTTTGTTGCTTTTACTAATGCTGAAGCCTGATGGTTTGGCTTAACATGATGTTCTTACTGAGTTCTCAAACAACTTGATCCAGAACCTGCTTACTCATTAAATGCATTTTCAATGTTAAAAGCTTTGGAGTGTAGTTCTGTATTCCTTGTGCATCTGAGTCTTGATTGTATTTCTATACAAGAAAGGAAAAGAGTTCTGTTTTTCATTTGTCACAAGAGTGTAGTGTGTTCCTAACAGCTAAAACCCATTTCTGGTTCTTGGGATGTGGTTTAGTGACAGGAAGGCCACCAGCCTAATTTTAAATGTATGAGTGGTCTTTTAGATTCTTGTGCATATAAAGACACATTGGCATATAGAAAATCCCAGCAGTGCTGTTAAAATCCGTCATGAGAGTGCAAGATGCTGCTTCCTTTCTGTTGTGGATTGCTTTAGCCGTCAGGTATAAAAATATATAAAACTACCCGGTGCAAGGTTCAGTGACCACTGCTCTGTATGGAAATAACAGTAATAAACTGGGGCTTCAAAACCAAAACACAGGTAGTGCCTCCAAACAGTGATCTTTAGAATTTCTTTTAAGCTTCAAGGGCTTTGTGCCCACAAGGCACTTTATAGATCATCTGAATGTGCTCTGTTGTACACTGTTAAAAGCATGTGTATATTTTTATATTTTTAAAATGCACAGCAAAACCCATATGGGATGATATTTCCGATACCAACACGACCTCGGCTTTGATATGCAGAGATCATTGATGTGAAAGGACAACTTGCAAACTTTTTAATAAAAGCTTTCTGCACAGAATGGGGAAGATCTTTACACTTTCGTCCCCAAAAGGTTTGCTATCCATATGTTCCACCTTGAAAATGACATAATGTTTTGCAGACTTGATATATGCCAGCTAAGCAAACAGCTGTAAAAATGGGTTTGATGCATCAGTGTCCCCACTAAACAGCTCTTTGTCTGTTCAAAAAGATGGTTACTATGTAATTGAAACATCTTTTTCCTATTATAAATACTGATGCATCTTGTATGCTTAGATTATTCTTGAGTAACAAGATTAAATATTAGAAGAAATTGTTAGAAGTACTTAGCTTTTCACTTTTTTGGTTCACCAAAGCATTTCTAGGACAGTGTCTGTGCACCCAAGAACCAAACTTACCTTTTCTAGGATTGATGGCAGCTGTCACCTTCTGTAACTGGAGATGAGATCTGTGGGTGCTGTGCTCTGGAGTGTAAAGACCAGTTGGTCAGGAAAAATCTTGGCAAACTCTAAGTAGTGTTCCCTGTGGGTCACACCTCCATATCACGGGGATGTGGCACCAGGCCATGTTGTTCAGCCTGTTTGTTTGGCTGTACTGAGCTGCTGTGGTAGTCCAAGTCCTGCTCAGAAATTTTCTTGGAATGATCTCTTCTTTTAAAGACTTGAGAACTGTCTCATGGCTTACAATAAAATTAGTGTCTCTGTCTTGTGAGCTGAGCATTATGGTATGTGGATATCAGATGAAGTTTTTTGCCAGAAGTTTGGTATTTTAATAGCCTGCTGTGTAAGGGGCTTTATTAAATTCAGAGGATTCTTGGTAGACTTGTCTGAAACTATTCACATCCAAGTTCTACAATAAGCCATCTCCGAGTGTGGCAAGAATTATTCAACAGTTTGGTGCTACTGGTAGTTGCAATACCTGAAACACTTGTTTTCAGGAGTGGCTTGTGGCTGATGTGATGTATTTGACCTGCTGAGAGAGATACTTGTCTTAAACCATGATGCCTCTTGGATTTTCAGAATACAGCTACCTGTATGTTGATGAATAGTTTGGAATTTTGCACCTGGGAGGGAAAATTAGGCTAATGCTGTATGTTCTCAAATTAGGGAACTTGATAATCAAAATCTGTTGTGCTTCAGCTGTGGTATTAGGAAAATGGTGAGCTAAGTAGTAGAAGTAATTGTGTGTTTCTGTGCTCATAGTTGCTACTGACTGTGTTCACTGTAGTACTTATTAACCAGCAGCTCCTCCAAAGCAAAGAGCAAAACTTTTATTAGCTGTTGGAAATTCAAACATTACCATGCTGCATCAGAAACAGGCCATTGATGCTAGTTGTACAGTTTATCAGATAAAAGTGTGTGTAAGGTTATATTGTATTAACTTACTTGGGAAGTGCTTACAATCCTTTAGGTTCTTAGGGGATGATGAACAGCTCCTTTACTGCGTTTTCCTGAGTCTTTGTATGCCCATAGCTGAAGTAAGATGTGAAACAGGGAGGAAAGTTCAGGCTCCACCGAGCCTCAGTTGAACACTCACTGTAACCCTCCCCTGACTTAAATGTTTACTGTTAGGAGAGTGACAATAGTTCGTTCTGAGGTACTCAAAGAACTGAAGAATTTTTCTTCCTTAGGGCCTGCAAAGTTTCTTTGCATTATACAGAAAGTTTATGTGGCCCTTTAAGTGCTGACTCCTTTGACTTTTAACAATAGTGAAAAAGAGAGGCCTTGATTGCTTTGTCTTTAATGTAACATTTAAAGGAAATTAGGAAGGGCTTTTGCATGCTCCTGCCTGCAAATGAATAATGTGTAAAGGGACTGGGAAATTTTGTTACTTTGTCATCTTGGATTAGCGAGGGGAGGCATGACCTGAAATCTCAATCTTGAGGAACTTAGAAAAAACCAAACACTTCTATCAAAATGACTTAAGGAAACCAGTTCTTTAGTGTACACCTGGATGCTTTCTAACAAAATGCGAGGGCTTCACAACTTGGAGGGTGCTCTGCCACCCTGGATGCTGCAGTTCGGCCAATGAGAAGAATGCTATAAAAATAATAGGCTACTTTTTGAAAATTTGAGGAGGGCATGGGCAGCTTTACAGCAGTACAGTGAGGACCATACCTATTTTTATCTACAATTGCAATTAATGAGTTTAGTTAAATTATTAAAAAAACAAAGCGAGTGTAATTCATACATCAGCAACGAATATAATACAGTAACTTAAAAAAAACCAAACCAAAACCAGTAAGCTTGGGGTAAAAATATGCTTGGTAAAAGGAATTTGAAAAATTATTCTTTTTGGGTTTTTTTGTCTTTTATAGGAAGTCATAGAGTTAACCAAAGATCTCCTTTCAACACAACCTTCGGAAACTCTCGCAAGTTCTGACAGTTCTGCGTCCGCCCTGCCCAGTCACTCATGGAAGGTTGGGGATAGGTGTATGGCCATATGGAGTGAGGATGGACAGTAAGTGTAGAAAACTTCTCTAACAGTTACATGAAATAGTTCAATGGTAAGAGACTTTCATTCAGTTTGAATTGACCTAGGCTGACTAAAAGCAAAAAGAAGCTAGGAAACGAATGTGGTATTAAGTATTCTTGTACTGTTTATTAAAGGTCAGTATTTTACGTGGCAGAGAGATACGGGGTTATTTTATAAAAATGCCCTTTTTGTCGCTAACCTTATAAAAGTAGGGTAGCTTTCGTAAATGACCATTTGCTGATGTAATAAATGGCAGATTGAAAGAATTGGTCTGTCAGGGCAGTCTTTTGTAAAGCTTTTGGGATGTGTAGTTCATAATTGGTCATTGCACTCATATATATGTTACTGATTGCTGTGAATAAAAACCCTTGCTGCATCTCAGTTTGGGCTTCTAATTGGAAATTAATTTTAAATTTTTAATTGAAAATGCTGGGTTTGACTATAAAACAACCAACTATGTAATGTAACTATAGAATTAATCAACATTTTGGGTTTGGCCTCCTATATATTAGGCTGTGTAGTTCTGTAGAACCCAAGCAGATCATTCTGACTCCTTAAACTTGGAAATAAACATTTTGAAGTTACTTTTCAAACTGCAAATGTGTAACTGTTGCAGCTTTTAAAAAATAACTGTTTATGCAGGACCAATATCCCAACTGTTGCCACTTAGAGAGAGGCTCTATTATTCGATGAACCTGCTTCTCTTATGTAGTAACCGTGTAAAGATTTTGGTATCGCTGTTGATGTCTTGAGTAGAAAACTAATCTAAAAGTGAACAGTTCTTCTGTTTATTAATGAGTAAAATTTTTTTGTGTTAGAACTTAAAAATTGAATCTCTTAGGTCACCATTGGGTCATTCTTTTTCCTCTGATCCCTTGGTTACAGGATCAGAGCTTGGGGAAGAGTGTGCCAGAATGTTCACTGAAGTGCATCTTATTAGACTTAATTGTTCTGCTTTTTTAAGAAAACTCTGCTTCTGTTTCAGCATTTTTTAAGTGAGCAGTGTTTCATAAAGAGCTAGCCAAACTTTCGGGCTTTCATGTGTTTTCACCTAACTCAGCTCAAGATGTTGGCCCACTGAAAACACACAAGAAATTAATTTAGTAAATGTAAATTGGAATATTGTCTATGAAATATTTCAGTTTTTTTTCCTCTGTTTGCTCTAGATGTATCCTTTTGCCCTGAATTTAGACACAATAATTTTAAACATTTTTGGAAATGTCACTTTTTTTTTTTCTTTTTCCCATTTTGAGGTCAGTTCGACCAGAGTGTTTCATACACATAAATATGAAATGGACTGATTTCTGTGAAAATTTCAAAATTGCTGTTTTAAATCAATAAGAAAACTTTTAAGCTTTAAAGTGGTGAAGAGGGAATGTTTTGAAAGCTTCAGTTTTTCTTAATTCTTTGTCCTATGGAGAAAAACGGAACCAAAGCTTCGCACTTCTGAGCTGACATTTTCTAAAACTCCTGAATGAATTCTGTGAATGCAGTGGGTTTTTTTCTATCCCATGACCTGCCAGAACTAAAACCAAATCAGGATAGCTGATTAGATTGGCCCCAGTGTTAGTCATTGGTTGTGATAGCTGTGAGGGCATTACTTGTTGAAGCTAAAGGTCAAATACAGCAGATTCCAGGCTTTGTACCTGTGTCCCTTTGACCTTAAGACAATAATCTCTTGGTTTGATTTGTGTATTGCCCCTGAAAATGAAGGCTGGTATCTGCAAATTTTTCACGTAGTGGCATTAGCTGGCTGATGTAAGTGTTGAAGGGCTGAGTATTAAAGCTTTACTCACATGCTTACAGCCATGATATCTTTACAGGTGTTACGAAGCTGAGATTGAAGAAATAGATGAGGAGAATGGAACAGCTGCGGTTACATTTGCTGGATATGGCAATGCTGAAGTCACACCTCTGTTCAACCTCAAGCCTGTGGAAGAGGGAAGGAAAGCAAAAGAGGACAGTGGCAACAAACCCATGTCCAAGTAAGTAATACACAGACAGAAGTCTGAATGCTGCTTTGTGGGTTGGTTTTGGGTTGGTTGTTTTTTCTTTTTCTCCCTCAGCTATAAAAATTGGTTCATGAAACAGGGGGGGTTTTGGTTTGCTTTTGTTTTAAATTTACATTTACTTAGTATCTTTCTGTATCTAACACAGGAAGGTATTTCTAAGGGTTGAAATTTTTTTTTTACTTAGAAAAAAAAAAAGATGGTACAATTTCAGAGTTTGTTATAGCCAATGATCCCATCCCTAAAAGGTTGTTCTGAGGACACTGCATTGTGGCATAGATTACTTCAGTGAAGATAAGGAAGTTGAAGGAATCAATCTTTGTCCTTTTCCTTCCATCCCTGTCAATACTTGGTAGCATCAGAGTCCTGCAGACCTCCAGAAAAGTTTGGGCTTTTCACTCCAGTGGGTTATCTACATTTTCCAAACCCAAGATGTTTCTGGAATGTAGAAGTGTTGATAGGTCCCTTTTCACTTTCAGAAATGAACTGCACCCAATCCCATGGGTTGCTGTGTTTTGAGCTTCTCAGGTGTGCTGATGGTTGTTATGCCAAATACATAAATAAGTAAGGTAATGCCTATTAATGGGAAGATTTTGTTTGGATTTTTAGGTTTTTGGGATGTTTTTTACCTCCTAGAAATCGTGAATATTTACAAGCTTTATTTCTGTCATTTACTTCTGGAAAACTAATGTGCGTATCTGTTTTACAGACAGCTTTTAGTTTGTTACAGGAAGAGGCACAAACATAAAATGTGGGGTTTGGTTTTTTTTTGGCTTTTTCTTTTTCTCCAGAAAAGAGATGATAGCCCAGCAACGAGAGTATAAAAAGAAGAAAGCTTTGAAAAAAGCTCAGAGAATTAAAGAACTTGAACAAGAACGAGAGGACCAGAAAGTCAAGTGGCAACAGTTTAACAACAGAGCCTATTCTAAAAACAAAAAAGGCCAGGTTTGTTTGCTTTTGTCAGTATGCGAGTAGCAACAGGGCAGAGGCTTCTGTGCACTACCTTGGGAGAAAGGAGGAGGTGGTTTTTAAAGGGATGTAACGTGGGGATTTGGGTGTCTTTGGGATTCTGAAGTGTGCATTTTTGTATTTTGTGCACTTCAAATGCCTGGTTTTTTACTGGATTGTTTTGGAGGAGTGCTGCTCCTAAGAGGCTGAGCTTGCGCTTTGTTGGGAGAGCTGGGCTTGCACCAGTTGGCAGCTGGTGTTTGTTGGAGCCAAGAACATGCGGGCCCTTCTAAACCTCTAAGTCTGCCTTCTTGCTGTGTTTGTGACCCAGCAAACACAGTGCTGAGGACGTGCCCTGGAACAGCAAGTGTAGGGCAAAAAAGGTTCTGAGGACATCAAGTCTTATTCCATTTCTATCATGGCTTGACCAAGAACTGCCACACGCAGTGGTAAAACTTCAGTCTTCCCTATGAGCAAATATTAGAGATCATCTTCTGAGAGGTGAATTTTATTCATTATTGGCCTGGCCTGAGATCCTCAGTACCACGATCACATCCAGTACTGATGTGCCAGGAAGTTCCCAGCCCTATTGCTTCACTCGGTGACAACACATCACAGCTGAGCTGGCCTTTAGGAAGTGTGCCCATCTGTAGGGCAAAAGTTGAGAATGTTGAAGCACTTCAGATAGTAATGATTACTTGCTTGTTTGGGGTTTTTTGTAAAATCCAGCTAGTAATTATTCAGAAACGGTGTTTTCTGTTTTGTTTCCAGGTGAAGAGGAGTATTTTTGCTTCCCCTGAGAGTGTAACTGGCAAGGTTGGCGTTGGAACTTGTGGAATTGCAGACAAACCTATGACACAGTATCAAGATACCTCTAAATATAATGTCAGGCATTTGATGCCTCAGTAACAGGTGAAAAAGGTGGAACTTCATCTCTGCAGGGCTTTACACTTCTCTTTTTATCATTATATTTTTCTAAAAGTAAATTATTTGTTGGCACATAGTGAGTAGTCCATTTTGTCACCATCACTTTGGCTTCAGCTGATAGGAGCCTTAAATCTCCAGCTATTGATTTGAACCCCCCCAACCATTAAACTTTTTGTAGCAGGTAAACATTCATGAACTGCTGTTGCCTGTTACATTCAAAGCAGTATTTGTCTGCAGCTTTGAATCTTTCATTCATACCAGTAGTGAAGGTTTTTTTTTTCCCCTTTAAAAAAAAGTGGTGGTATAAAAATGGCACCTTAAGAGCCTCCCTGGTTTCTGTAGTCACGGTGCTTTTTGTGACATGCTCAGCATTACAGAGCTGCTGCAGCTCTGGGAGAGAGCTTACATGTCACATGGAATTGCTAAGGAAGTTTAAATAACTCCCTTACAAATCCACTGCAGATCAATTTGTACAGCTGTAAATGAGGGCAGAACAGGGCTGATAGGATCTTTATTACTAATGATCACTTATGTTCTAGAAACAATAAATTTGACTTAATTCCAGTCCAAATTTCTTGCGCTTGAATTTAAGCAGAGGAGATGCTGTTTCTTGTTGGTTGTTTTTCTTTGTTTGTTTTATAAATACTCATCAAATTATAATAGGAAGTTAATGAAATGTAACCAGAAAACCATAGGACAAGGAACTGTACCCCCATCCCCAGGGATCAGAGCTGGAGTGTATCTGGTTGTGCTGTGGAAAAGAGCTGTCCTGTCCTCCCTTGTAGATCTTGTAGGTGTGATGGTACAGTCACAGACCTGTTGGTACAGTCACAGCAGTGACAGCCTGTGCCTGGGCCCCCATCCAGACAAGGAGAACCACGGCACAGCAGATACAAATGCCTAGATCCCACTTAGTTATTTGTGAGTGAGTCAAGGTTAGTTGGGAGTTTCTGTCCTTACATAACTGACTGGCCCTAGTGTCCATTGTACCTTCAGCTGTATTACAGTGCTGCTGAGCCCCTTCAATTTTCTTCAGGAATCCACGTGTAAAAGCTCTTGCTTTTTGTACTCTCTCTGTGATTTGCTTTCCTCTGTTCCTTGTCGTGCACTTACGGTAGTGATGCCACCTCTGAACCCGTAATGTGTTTAAAGAAGTTAATGGGTAGCCCTGTATACAATGTAGATATTATTTTTGTAAAATCTAGGGCTGAGTTAATGGACAAGAGTACATCAGCTATTTCCCCCATTAAATAAAATATGTGTCTTGTCCATTAACCCTGACCATTATTTCCCTGTATATTATGTTAATGTAGCTCATTTTGTAATTTGTTAACTAGATCAGGTCACGTCAGCAATTGTTGATGCACTGATTGGTGGAAATGTCCATCAGTTACCTGAGTCACAACTCAAGCTAAACTCTACAAGCGGTAGTTTAGAATCCATACATAGAAAAAGGCTCTCCCTATAATGGGAGAAGGTGATTTTTATGAATACAAAGTGTGTTAATTTCAGTTTTGTATGTTTAACTTTTATTAAATAAAGTGTTTAAAATCTGCTGGATATATTTGGTGAAGTGGAATTATTCATGGGGGAGAGGACGATGGTAAATCATCAGGACCAGGGTGAGTACAGCAGAATCTGCTGAACAGAATGTAATACTCAAAAGTGGCTCTGAAGTACCACACACTCGCTGCAAGATGAAGTAGGTGTTTAATTCCTCATCATCACTGGTAGCAGGGGGGTTAAATTTTCTTTCGCGTAGAAAACATCTCAAGAGTAAAATAATCTGCTTTTTAGAAAGGGAGTTTGTACTGCAGCCTGCAGCTACAGAGACACGTCCCAGCAGTGACATTAAATAGGTGACAGTCGTGCCACACTGACAGCTCAGTGCTGAGGAAGGTCATGTGTTGTCTTTCACAGGTGGCTGTGATACAGTGTCCCTTTCACTTTTCCAAAAGGAGCATCTTCAAGTCAGAACTGAAACATGCTAAAGCAGGCAGAACTGGAGTTTCCAGGAAGCCTATTCTGAACTCGACCTGTTCTTTTAATAGTCTTCAGAAAAGAGGGCTCAATACATACATGCACTACATCTGCTTATCTTTAATGTAATAAATACAACCAATAGACAATCCCAGGGCTATTTATTTGTTCACTAGTCCTGGAGAGCAATAGAGTGAGTCATCAGAACACAACAGGTGTGTGAGCCTCCTCTGCAAGGGACAGTACAGCCCAAGTTGTTTTAGCTGAACCTTTCAAAAAATTTAGCAAAACTTGTACCTTTCAATTGAGTAATTAACTGTCACCTCTCTTGTAACCAGTGTTGCCTCATGAACTTTGCTGTAACTCTTCCGCTGGGCACTGCAAAGAAGTGCTGAAAGGAAGTTTTGATAGGCTTTTTCCTGGAACATCTTACCTGGAATAAGTGAAACAGAGACCACTTTGCCTGGGGTGATCTGATCAATGAAGAGAAAACATCTTGAGAAGAACTTCTATGAACAAAAAAGCCCCACCAAAACTGTTGTGTTGGCCACACAGCCATTCCCTATAGCACATCAGGTTTTTTAATGCTCTTGCCTGCAGGATGGGCCAGTTCATTGTAATCTGGCTTTGGAACACAGCCTTAGTAAAGTGGCTTGAGAAATTCATGTAATAAAAATAAATCTTAAGTTAAGCAATGCTGGTAATTGCCAAAACACATGAGTTCCTTATATTACAAATTCTGAGTTGACCTGAAATGTGGCTGATGGCATTTAGTTGGTTGGGGTTTTTTTTTTGCAATTTATTTTCCACTTTTATTAACTGTTCTACACAGCAAGAAGCCTGAGAACTCATGCTCTGCATTGGCGTTTGCACACAAAGTACCTACCCCAGTGCCAGCAAATCCTGCTGTAGGCAGAGAGTACTTAGAAACACTGAAATGACAAGGAAAGTTACTGTAAAAGTAGAGTTCAAATCCCCCAAGCTATAGACATGGAAGAGATATTTGTCAGAACACAGATTTGTGCCTGTCAGATAAGGGTACTGTGCAAAATGACCAGCATGGGCTACATCTTCCCTCTTCAACCATTTCTTATAGGGCTTTACTTTTAGCTAGTACAGCCTCAGCCCTGCGCAAATTGAAACCAATTGTGGAAATTAAACTAGTATAAACCTGACTCAGATCTGGGATTGTCCCATTCAGTTTAAATATTTAGAAGTCTCAAATGTAGCAAATTGAAATTCTCATGGTCATGGCAATCCATTTCTCTTGCCTTCCCTAAAGCCAGTTAGTGCTGTGTCACTTACCTCTGTAGCTGCTTGGTCTCAGAGGTTTGTAAATATAAAAAAGGGCTTTACCTGAGAGGACTGCAATTCAATAGTGGAGATGTTTAGAAGGCAAACCCCACAGCAAATGTCTGTGCTTCCCCTTGAGGTTCTCACCTGCAGCAGGGTCTTGGGAAACAACCACTCTCGTGCAATAGTTATGTGAAGAGTGAAGTAACAGAAAACACGTCCGGGCGGGCCCAAGAGAAGGATCACTGACTGGCAGCTGGTGCTGCTCTTTGCGTTGCAATTTGTCCAATCTTTATCTGGGCCCTAAAAACCTTCCCTTAGATGGCAAAATAAGGAGGGACATTTGCATTGGGATGATGGTGCCGCCTACCCAAGCCAGCAACCTGAGTCAGCAGCTGTCAAAACTCTGGTCTTGAGCTGAAGGCTCTGCTACACAAAAGCACTCGCACTGATTCCTTCTGTAAAGCAATTCTCTTCCTACACTGAACTCACCCTGCAACGACTCCTTGGTCTGTACAGAAGTGCAGCACGGTGGGTGCTGACTGAAAAAGTCTTGCTCTCACCTAGACTGAAAGGTGCCGTTACTTCCCAAAGAGACATTATCCTTGAGTAATATGAGTGATGCTACATTTTACACCTCACCTGTCTGACTGACTTGCTGAAACTGGTATTTCCTGGGGCGAAGGATACTATTTTGTACAGTTATCCACCACTCTGGGATAGGGAAGAGCTTTTGTATTTCCCCATGAAGCCTCCCAGGAGGAGATCCAAACCAATTAATTGTTTTGAGACATATTTTTGAAAGGGGATTAAATGGAAAGAATTTCCTAACCTTAGCTGAATGGAGCATTAGCAAGAGCACTGGTAGCCCAAGTCATGGCCTAGGTCTGTGTACATTCTAACTAGCAACCACAATATTAAAACCACCATAAAATGCTTTAAATTCCTTCATGGCTTCATCTGCTTTGCTGCAACATCCCTCAAGATCAACATTAAGTCTTGCTGAAGCTGTATCCTTGCTGTCTTAAAATAAAGCTTCATCACATGTCTGTAGCACAGCAGTCTGCAAGCCAAGATGTTGGATGACTTGCTAAAGGCCAAACTACCCAGCTCACCCCATCAGCTTGCTCCACGCCTCACTGGGGTACTACAAACCAAGGGGCTGATTTTTTCCAGTGTGACAAAAATAAATTGCTACCCACAGCTCTTACAGCATGGTTAATGTTGAAGATTTCTCTCAAAAGAAATGACATTTCACACCTTTGACCAGCATCAGCAAGGCCAGCAGCACTGTGTGACTAAACTGTTCAGCTCTGCACAAGCCCACACATCGAAGGACACATCCACCCTTCCCAGAGGCTGCTCGGCAATCCCCGATCCTTGACATTTTTGAAGGGATCTCAATACATGCATGTTGTGAGACAACTTTAGTTTTAGCAGCACCCCAAACAGAACCGCTCTATAACAGCTATTTAATACCACAGCCACAATACCAATACCCACAGACTCCCTGTTCTAACATCTCTGCCTAACAACTAAAGGGATCAGTCCTCTCTGCAGGAGGAAATGAGCAGAGAAGCAGAGGCCAGTGCTGGTGCATTATTCACAATTAAACAACCTGCCTTTCAGTAACAGGAAAGCATTGTCTGTGCAGACACCACTCTCCTGTGTTCATCCTCCCACATGTGACTCAGATCTGGTGGCACATTTCAAGAAAATGTGACAGCACATCAGTGTTTTCTAGGTATTTTGTTCAGACTGGGGAACAGAGCGGCAGAAGGACACACTCCTCTTCCCCGAGGGTCCCACAGGACAAGTCAGAGATTGCACTGCTGATGCAGAGGAGTTTCAGTCACTATCAAGTCACGGAATTTCTCACTCACTGGACAATCTGTCCATGGGAGAAAGCTCCAGGAAAAAAAATAGGACTTTATTTATTCTGCTTTTACATAGTTTTTCATTATTATCACCTCCCTAACCTCAGAACGAAGTCCTGTTTTTTACCATTCTCTTTCAGGAAGTGACCCTGATTTATCTTTCCAGTGATGCATGTTTGGTGTCACAAAACAAGCCACAAGAAAAGCTTACAGTCCTGGGTGGGGAGGAAACAGAATGACTATCTCCCATTACTGCACCCAATGGATCCCACTTCCACTGAAGCCAAATGCTTCACCATTCCAACAGGGCAACACAACAAACAGGGAACAGTGAGTACAAGAGAACAAAGCAGAAAAGCAGGAGGCTGGAGCTCAGAGACAACAAACAGATGATAGCAAACAAACAGACAAAAGGAAAACACAATCACAAACCCCAGAAAATGATAAGTCTGTCTAGTTAACCCCCTTTCTATTGACCTACAGATTTCTTGAGACAGACAGATCTAAGACCACCTTCGTCACTGACATGCTGCTAATGGAACGGACATTAAAATGACCTTCAAGTGACAACTCACCACAGGATAACCATGACAAATGCAGCCAGATAGTCATCTCCACCTTGTCTGCAGACACGAGATGACATTCCATAATACACTTGTGTCAAAAGAAGGAAAATGCTGGATGGTCTTTTTAATGGGTTTGTCTGTAGCAAAGAGACCCACCGGGGATCTAATTTACAGAGGGAGGTCTTGACAGAATGAGCTTATGAGGGAGCTGTGCTTGTATGTGCATGTGTGCCTACTGCATGTGAAGGCTGCCTCAGGAAAGTGCATCCAATTCTGCTTTTACAGGAAAACTCACCATATTCTTGTAAAATTATAGCAACTTCTCTAAAAATTGGTCATCTTGAACACTGCAACACGAGAGACCAGACCAGGGAAGGGAGATGTGAGGAGAGTGACAGCTGCGTGAAGTGAGAAAAAGAGTCCGCAAAGCAGAAATAAAGCAGGGCAGAACAACTCTGAAAGGCCAGAGAAATGTTTCCATCGCATAAGAAACTACCAAAACCCTAGCTGAAATCTGCTAGGATCTGCTACAAAGAACCCACCAGCACCAGAGCAACCAATCCCAGGTCCTTGGAGTTATTAGAAAGGCTCTTAGTTTTGTTTTCTTCCTGGACCTCCTCCTGGCTGGACCACTGCTGCTGGCTGAACGGTCAGGCAGGTGGCTGATGATGGAAGTTCATCTCCTGACATTTTCCTCATTTACTTGCACTTGAGATCAGGACCCCTTTGAGACCACAGTGCTAGAAAAGGTAGGAGATACCAAACTGCCCCAGAGCATTACAAACATTTCAAATGCATTTATTCCAACCACAGACATGTCACTGTTTTATACCAACTAGGAGAGCATGGCCATTCTCCATCCCTTGAACTTCAGTGTTTCTCAGCTGTGGTCTTGCTTTCCCAAGTGGGCATTTAACACAAACAGGAATAACAGGCAAGAGGAGGTGCTGGCACAGCTACGGAAAAGGGCTCATAAATAAATAAATCCCACTGGTATCCAACTGCTTAGCACCAGCACTGCCAGTGGTCAACACTTCCAAGGAGAATAATAATGAATAAATAAGTAAGGCCTTGACAGAGCTAAAGTTTCCTGCTTTTCACCACTCTATAGACTGTTCCAAGCCTTGTGTCATCCAGAGATCATATGGACCCCAAATATAAATCCAAGCAGCATTTCTTCTTTCAAAGCCCTTGGGCTCCATTTGTTAACCTAGAGCTTAATTCACTCTGTGGCAGACTCCCGCTCCTGCCAGGTAACCTCCCAGAAAGAAGAACAGATGGACTGAGCCACTGGATTACATGCACACAAGTGAAAACACATTTAACAACTGCAACCAGATGCAAACTTAGTAAGCAAATTAATTTAAAAAACCCAAACTGAAGATAAATCATTCATTACAGCCATGGAAAGATTATTTCTCTACTCAAGCATGTGTGTTGTGCCTCTTACAGGGAATGACATGTTTTGGAGAGTGGGGGAAACATCAGAGTATTTAAACACAGGCAACTTATCACAGTGCAAAAGCCTACATGAGACTCGCTCAGGATGTCACCGTGGGACCGACGGGCACAAGAAGAACAAGAGTCAGCTGAAGTGACAGGAATGACCAAGATGGAAGAACACAACTCATTTCAGATACAGAAATGTTTAATGGCGTTAAAGTGCTACTTTAATGGGGACCATATGCTAACATTTAAACACAATTCCACTGCACTGCTAAATATGGTTGTCTTTATTTTTTTACTTTATTTTACCTCTTTTTACCCAACCCTATCTAAAACAATAAAATAAAATCTAAAGGACTGAAATTAACAACCCATTCAAATCAGCAATAAGTTATGAATTTTATAAAGCATTTTTTTCCTCTTTTTTTTTCTTAGTAATGAGGGGTAATTAAATTACTTAAGGATATACAAAGTTTCAAACAATGCCATAGGTGAAGACTCTATTAAGGATTTTAAAACTTGGAAAACAAAATAATCCTGGCCATTAAAAAGACAAAAATAAAAAAGCAAAGCCCTCAAAGTGCAGGTTAGAATGCTTGTCTTGGAGAAAATTAGAAAACATTCGCTATAACAGCTCTTAACAGCACCTGCACAGATAAGATGGCAAGGCCCTTGGGAACAGGACGTGCAGTCAAAACGTTACATTAACATGAGAGACGTGCTGAGCTTAACTAGGTTAACTACTGGACTGGAACTTCAAAAGTCAGCAAAGGGAATGATTCTGAAAAGAAAACTGAAGAAACCCCCACCAAACCTGGCCTCTTCCAGCTAGCACAGCCTTCATCCATTGTGTGCATGGCAAAAAAAGCATCTTTGCATTTCATTGGGTCAAGTGCTTCATCAAAACAGAGATCTTTTCATGGCATAAATTCATATAAAAGACATCTAAGGTTTCATATGGACAAGCTCTAAAAAGACGCATCAGACTTGGGGTGTTTTCCCTCCCAACACATTTACAAATGTTTATCAAAAAATCGCTTCAAATAAAAAGGTCGTAGTGGCTCAGTATCTGGGCATGACTGTCTGGTGTGTCACCTCTCGAGTGCTGGTTTCGTTCTGCCCTCAGCTGGCCGCGTGCCTGCGAGGGGCACACATCTACCGGGGACCTGCTGGCGCTGGCACAGCCCCAGGCGCGACAGCCCACCCTGTGCTGGTAGATTACAGGTGTGTACCTCTCGCTTTAGCCACGCTTCAGAGGTACTCACTGCTTAAATGATGTCCAACAGAAAGCTGAGTTGAATGGTGTTCTTCCCTGAACATCTCTCTTCGCTGCCCCTCTCCCTCTGGGCACAGAATGAGACCTTAATCATTATCGTCACTGTTATTCCTAGGCTACGTAAGCCTTCTTAGATTTCCTAGTACATTATGACAGCATTAGATTGTGATAAATTGTAGGGCACAGTCCTTTTAGGATCACAAAAGCTCTTCAGAAGGGCCTAAATTAGGTTGTTCAACCTGAATGCAGTGTAAGAAATTTTGACATTTCTCAGATCTCATGACAGAAAGAGAGGGATGAGTGAGTCTCTAGTATCCTCTTCCAAACAATTTCAAATAAATTCAAAACAAAGTGTTTCATCACTAAGGTCTAGATCCAGGTCCCACAGAAACAAACGGATTTCATTGACTGCAAAGGGACTAGTATTTGGTCTAACTTTTTGCCAGCAGAAATTGGGATTGGTAATATGACCAAACAAACAAATATGGGTTTCTGGGGAGGCTTCCTTTACCCAAAAAGCTTTATATACAGGTCTCTCCAGGCCTAGCTGTCAAGATGTCAATTCTGAAAGAGGATACTGGCATCTAGGACCCAGTTTGATCACCCCAGTGAAATCATTCACCCTGCACTGTTGTCTCACTTGGTTCTAGGAAGCAAACGAGAGCTTGACACTGGCGCTGGAGTAACCCTCGTCACTCCCAATACTCTGCAAGCTGCTGTGATCATCAATGTCACTGATGCTGGTTGTGCTGATATTGTCCACTTCTCCATGGGAGAACTCTGTGCTTTCAACGTCCACTTCAATCTCTTCTAGAAAGGGAAATGAGAGAAATGCACAGAGGTTAGCACCACACACCCAGCTGCCCCCCTCATGCCAGCGAGCTCCTGGGACTCCCCCAACACAGGAAATGAAGCAGTCATCTAGCAGGAAGACTTTCAGTGTTCTCCCTGGAATGGGATGGGCTGTGGTCATGGTTTATAAAAAGACTAGATACCAGCTTGGAGTTTTTTGTAGGGATTTGGCAAAGGGGTTTCCCTCCTCCACATGCCAGACACACCGTCAGCATAGGTGAGCCACCCCACACACTGAGCTTGTCCCACTACCTCTTTCTTTGGACTTCTAACACCACAGTGTTAGAAAAAAAGAAGAAACAGATAAAATTGAGTGCAAGAGAGAAAATGGAGCATGAAGTCACCCCTAAACATGCTACTTGCTTGACGCTATATTGCCAAGGCCATATTACACAATTATACACACAATTACAATGCATTACCATGGGAATCTGGGTTACTCTCACACATGCTCAGTGGATTTTGGAACAGACATCTTGTTTTTAAGAAAGACTTAAAAAGCAAAGATCTGATTAACCAGGTATCTTGGTTCCCATATTGTTAAGGAATTTTCCAGAGGATTTTTGTTTTAAACTACAGACTCACACCCAAACGATGCAGCATCTTTTGGTCTGTCAGTAAATATCAAACCATCTATTGTGCCTAATGTTCTCTCCACCGCAGGGATATTTAAAAAAAGGAAGTTCTCTTAATTCAGTTAGCTATTCAGCTATCTCTAGCCAGTTTTGACTGAGGAGATGAACACTATGGGAAGTTTGGGGGCAAAAAGGTAGTGGGGGCAGGGGGGTAGGTGTGTGAAACATCCGTTCCAGTCTCATTAATATCCTTACATTTTCCTCTTTGCGTTGCCAAGAGATTCAGTAGACCAAAAAGCACAATGGGCATCTCAACTTTACCATCACTTTCAACACCACAGAAATCAGCTCAAGTTGACAGCAACAATAATTCTTCCGGACTTAGAACTCATGCAAAATACTAAACTCTCCCTATGTATGTGTGTGTGTGTGCTTGTGTGCGGGCAGAATGAGCAACCTAAACATCAAAGGCCATGAGAAGGGGAAGGTGAGAGATAAGAAATGGATGAATCTCATTCTCTCACTTCAGAGTCCTGGCAATTCCATGCTGGTTCAGCAACACTCACCTCGCTCCGAGTCCGAGTGATCCGAGGAAATGGTAGATCCAATGCTGTCCATTCGTATTCGCTCTATCTCCTGAGGACCCTGTAGTTGTTCCAGTCTTCTCTTTAGGAATCTTTGTTCTCGTTCCAGGTTCTCAAGCTGGTGTTGGCTTCTCCTCTCAGCCTCTTCAAGTTTCTGACATGATCAAATATAACTCAATAATTAGTTTTATCCTCTTCTCCTTCCCTCTCACCTCCACTGCCCTGCCACCTGCCTTGCTTAGACCTTCCCAGCCCCAGAAGGATTCAAGCTGCAAGTGCCCTGAACCAAGCTGCCTCGCAGTCTCCGAGCACAATGCCATCTCCCCATATCTTTCCACCTCTCAGGTCCTGATAAATCATACCCATTAGTAAAAAGAGTCTCTGAGGACTGAGCCTCTCCGGGGGAAACGCTGTGAACTGCAGCAGTTTGTGGGTCATTCCACCCGGGATCGGCCACCTGCATTACCGCCTCTGCCCACGCAGGGGCCTCAATCCCCCGAACCAAACCACTCCAGGGCTTGTTACGAGCTGCTCCGACATAAAAACGTGCCCTGGGAGTTCTGTGTTCCTTTCTGCATGGTTTAGAAGGATTTCTCAGAAACAGTTTTCTATTCAGTGAGTGATTTACATAACCTACTACAGATTTCTTTGATCACAGCTGGGAAATCTACCAGGGCACTGTTCTTTGTTTCCTACGACAAGCACATTGCATAAGGAGGAGTCATTTCAGGCTAACTTGGTCCCTTTGGCAGCACTTTTCCTCCCTCATCATCCATCTTCCCTCTCTATATCCTGACCTGCAACAAAGTATTTCAGTCTCTCCCAGATACTGACAATGCTGCATTTTCTTTTCACATCTCACTTTGCCAAAAGTTAAGCGAGAGGAGCACTGGGCTAGCTGGAAAGTTCACACATGGAACTCCAGCAAGCCAAACCTGTCTCACACTCCTGTGGTTTGTGCTAATGCTTTGGCAGTAGAAACTCACTAGCGCACCAGAAAAAAAGCTGCATTTCCCATCAAAATGCAGTCATTCAACAGTAGGTATGTTTTTCTTTAACGAGATGCAGCTGTCAAATAACTATCACAATACAGAACAAGATCCTTTCTCTTCAAACCCATCATTTTCGTAGTTAAGGAGTTCATTATGGACTCTTCCAACAATGTAGCTTGTGGCAATGATAAATGGTTAACCGAGGGGACAAGGCTTGCTTGCTCTTTCTATTTATTTATTTTTTTTTTAACAGCGTCACGTTTCCTTCAACGGAGTTAGCTCTAGGCAGCAAGGATGAGCAATTGCATTGCACTTCCCAAGAGCCCGCGCTGGAAGCAGCAGGGAAAAGCAGCTCTTACCTTGATATGTGCTTTGGCTTTGTTGAGCAGCCCAAGCGTGGTGTGCCGGGTGCAGTCTGGTCCGAGCGGTATCAGAACTTTTAAACGTTCTAGACACAGGCGGAGGTGAGCTCGGCTGCAAGGGGAGAACAGGAGGATCAGAGCCATGCTTTCTGCAAGGGAATGTCATTTCTTTCACTACTGCCCCCCTACCAGGCAGTTTTCAGGTTTCCCTGTTTCCACGCATCACAAGATTCCCCTCAGGTACCAGGACAGACTGCCACTAAACTATTTACACTTCAAACATCAGCTGCTCACCAATACTTGCATTATTGCTAACCTCTGACAGATACTGTTTATTTTCTTGCTGTCTGAACTGATAATATGACTCATCTGGATGATCTTTGTGCAGGGGCAAAGGCACACAGGAAAATGGTACGAGTATCTCATGGGTTTCCACTCTCTCTGAGCTATTTGCTGTCTGTTTTGCCGAGAAGAACTTTGGTGAAAGCAGTTTTGAGTGACTGCTACCCCCTGCGTGCTTGTTCATTGCTAGCTCAGGGACATTTGCTATGAACTGACCCGAACACCCTCTTTTTGCATGAAATTAAGATCATCAATGAGAAAAATGGTCAGTTCAAAACACTGAAACAATCCCTGCTGGCAATTACAGGAGCGAGAGGGATGGTAGTCCCCAAGAACTGCACTCTCACTCCTTCCTGGGCCCAGGTCTGAGATGCTGCTAGGGGTGCAAGATCTGTAGGAATGAGAGAACCCAAGACCTTCCCCCAGGCAGACTTCTGACCTTGGCTCACATCTATAAAGACAGACTCCAGCACAACAGCACTGCTGGTGATATGAACCATTTTCTGCAGAATATGGCAACATGTTCTGGGGTGAATGGTTCAGGCAGCAGTGGCAAAGCGTATCGTCCTGAGGCTGCAGAGGAAAACTGTTCCCAGTGTCTCCTCCTCTGGATCACGTATGCAGGGATGAACAGCAGATTTATGGAAAACTATCGAGTGTGGGTTGCCTTTTTCCCCTCCCTCTCTCTTTCCCAGACATTAATGATTTATGTCCAAAGTTGTCATCCCAATCAATAACACAATGACATCAGCTTTACCATTCACATGCAAGAAACACCAGTGCAAAAGAGTCCTGAAAGCCTATCCCAGCCTCTGCTCATGCACAAAGAAACTGAATCTTAGCCTGATCCATCTCAATGCAGAGGAAGAAAAAAAAAAAAAGAAAGAAAAAAAGAGCACGGACAGTTCATTTCCATTTGTTTTTCAAATGCACTATTGCACCCAGTTTGAAAGGGGTGGGGGAGAGGAGTCTGTAATCAGGCAATTATGTCAGTGACAAGCAAGGATGATTAAGGGTGGAAGGGTCAGGGGTTTTGCTGATGAACTGTCAGCACAGGGGAGTGTTCACTGGCCGTGCTGTAGCTGTGAGCTCCTCACAGTTTCTACTATAAATCTCTTTACGAAGGGTCCATCATTCTGTCTCAATAACAGTCACAGGGCTGTATATGACCAGCAAGAGCCTTGGAGAAAACGTGTTTTCCATTAAACATTAACAAACAGAGGGGTGGGGAAAGGGAAATCATAATCCAAAAATCAAACTGAAAGAACAGTAATCACATCAATCTCATCTCTTACTTCTCGGCTTGCTCTAGGGCAAACCCCACTGTCATTAAACCCATATGGCTGACATGAGGAGACTTTTTTCTACCTGGAAGCCAGTTTTCAACATAGAGCCTGGTCAGGAGTGTGCACCCACTACAGGTGCTTGCCCTGTGTCCCACGATGACCCATAGATCAAGCAATGAAAAAATACTGCTGGTTCACACTGGCACTACAGTTTGTGTGATCCCTCGGGAGATTGGACACTGACTTCTTGCACAGAAATAAAGTGGAGCAGGATTTTGTGGTCAAAGACATTCTGGGGTTTGAAACCCATTTTTGGATATGCCACAGACTTCCTGAATGGCCACACAGGCAAGTCACTGACTCAGAGCTGTCAGAGCACGGCCATCAAGCTGCAGCACAGAGCAGCACGTGTCTCCTCACAGCACAAGTACAAGCTCCAGCCACACATTTCACCTACGGATCAGCCCAAGTTAAAAACAGAGCTACAGGCAGGTACCACTGCTACGTAGCATCTGCTACCTGGTGGTAGCTCCCAGCCCATGGTGAAAATCAAATTATTTGTGTAACAGGAAAAAAAGTTTGGGGAATCAACAACTAACCAGTGGCAAAGGTATCACAGTCCACTCCTGAATGCAGAGAGAAATGGACAACACATCTACAGCCTGAGCTTTGGGCTGATTCTCAGCACTGTGTTTTACGAGGAACTGGGAAGGTGCTGCACCAGGAACTGCAATTCCTGGAACCAGTGAGTGATCAGCTTCAGACAGGAACAAGCACTGGCCGGATTGCTGAGACAGTGATCAAAAGGGTGGCACTGATCTGCCACGTCAAAAGCTGGGTTATGTGCAGACTGAACAAGATCAACCCTGTTAGGCACCTGAAAGCTACAGGCAAAGGTCTAGCCATGTAATAAAACCCTGGACACTTGAAAAACTTCCCATCGTGCCCCAGGAACACAGTGGAGTGAAGAAGGTTACTGCTTGTCCCAGGCTCATGCAGACCATTTTCAGAGAAGCCACTCCTGCCTGTGGCTCTTCTGGCCACTGGCCAGAGGTCGTGGCCTGCAGCAGGGGTGATGGCCTGTGCCAGCACACCAGGCATCAGGAGGGGCCACCTGCCCGGGACACGAGTGTGCTATGAGCTGATAAGCTCACAACGGCACATAGCACAGCTCGGGCTGCAAGCACACTGCAGGGGCAGGTGGTGTTGGCTGAGCCGAGGCATGTTTGGAAGAGCTTTGACCAAAGCCATTACTTCTCTGCTGCCACTGGATTTTCTCCCTATTTTGCACTCGAAACTGAGCCACACTGGGATAGGAAGGAGCAACCAAGCCTGCAAACTGTCCGGGCATGTGAGCACATCGCTTTCTTTTAGAGAGATCAAACCGAACAACTTGCCCAGCTGTTTCCCCTCTGCAGTGTTCAACACCTCCCTTACCTTTTTATTTTTAAAATCTAACCCGATCACAGTCCCTGACCTCTCTTAACTTCCAACCCCAGTGGACCATGATGGGTTCTTAAACTGCAGAGCACACACTGCAGGTATGAAACACTGATGGGTGCATCAGAAATAAAACTCCAGAGCCCTGGGAGGAGATGGAGTCACTGCTCACTGGACTGGATGTGGCCCAGAGGGCTATGGTCTAGCTGACAAAGTGGTGATCGGTCAAAGGTTGAACTGGATGGTCTTGAAAGTTTTTTCCAACCTAAATGATTTTGTGATTCTTTGAAAACCATCACAGAAGACTTAGCTAAAAGACCATTTAAGAGAGAAAGCAATCACAAAGCCATTAATCTTCCTTATCAAGTCCTGGAGCTGCCCCTGGGCAGCTGTAATTCCACAGGTCAGGCCATGATGTGAGTGTCTTTTCCCCTTGTTTACCTGGACTCTGCTGCAACGTGGCTTTCACAATGCTGCAGGCTCTTGTATTCAATGAAAATACTAGCATTGTGCAGCCTCCAGACAGAGCCAGACGGCTTTCCATGTAAACCACTGGATTATGCCAATATTTGACGCATCTGCCAATATCTAGAAAAACAAGTCTAAAAGCCCATATTGTTATATAACAGAGAAACAAGGCGGGCTTGGTGCGAAGGGCTGCTGCCTCTTGCTGCCTTGATCCTGAGGAAGACAGAGGATGACAGAAGGAGAATTCCAGTTTCAGCAAAGACCGAAGCTTTTGCATGCTAGCTGCAGGGGAGATGGGAGAAGCTGGAGCCCTTCCTCCTGCCTAAGTGGGAAAAAATCGGGCTCTCACAGCAGCAACCTAAGCACATTGTAGGTGCATGATGTGCTGAAAGAGAAATCTGTGAAGGATTTGAAAGAAGGGGGCTCTCCACTTTCCCAAGGGATCGGCCTGGGCCCCTCTTCCTGCTCAGCTTGATGAGAGGGAAAACTCCTGTTTGAGATTCCCATGTTGGGGGGCATTGGGATAGCCAAAAAGGGAGCAAAACACCTGAGAGGTTTCAGAAACCCAGAGCCAAACACAAGCCCCGTCCGAAAAAGCTGAGGATCACCCTTTATCTTGTTTCACCTGGCCACTCCGGCTAGGACAGAGCCCCTCTGCTGCTTGTGCTTCCTCCCCTGTGTGGGGCCAGGAGGAGACTAGAAGCAAGTTCCTCTGGGGTGTGGAGGGCAAGCAGGGCAAGGATGCCCTCTCTTCTCTGCCAGGAGCTGCAATGGGCCAGGAGACTGAAGCAGGAGAAGGATGAGAAAGCCCAGCAGCCCCAGAGCCCTGCCAGCAGATCCACAAGCGGTAGACGGCTGCATGTGGAGGAAGGGAGTTCTGGCCCTTGAAATGGCAGCCCCACTGCTGCCCACTGGGCACCTACTGTTCTCCCTGCTTTCCCTTTGTGCCTGTGCAAGAGCCGCTGACTGTATTTGGATTATCTGATTGTATTTGGATTATCTACTTCTACCCCCCATCTCCCCTCCAAGGTCCTCTGTCCTGAGCCTGTATCAGAGGGGAGCCTGGCTCTTGCTTTGTGCAGCCCCCCCCTTGCACTTGGCTCTGCCTGGCTGCAGAGGGCTGTAATTTCACAGCCTGCTCTCCTCTCCAGCTCCCAATGACATCACCCACTCTGATTATATAAAGCACAGGGAGGAAGCCTTTATTTATGCGTGCTTTTTGCTCATAGCTTCAGCTGTTTCAGTGTACAACACACATGCAAATCCCACTGCAGGAACTGGGCTCTCTTTTGCCTGAATCAAAACTGCACTGCAGAAAAAGGTGTGGGTGCAAAAAAAAGTCCCCGTTTCCTTCCCCCACACCTCTGAGTATATTTTTGAGGAGTTTGGGTAGGAATCAACCTAGCACACCACTCTGCACCATAGCAAGCTGGGTACAAAGCCACCAGCTTCCTCCCTGCCTGGGAAGCCCCCAGAGAGCTGAGGGACCTGTGCTGGCAGCTCCAAGCCTTGTGTCTGCTGGTCACAAAGTGGCTACACAGGGGCTGGAAACCTAACCCCCCCCCCCCCCCCCCCCCACCAACGCCCAAGGGAGTCCCTGCAAGAGCCAGCCCAGGGCTGTAAGGCCACTGGCAGTTTCCCCCCTGGGCCCTGGTGGGCTCAGCCAAGCCCCTGTGCACCCCCTGACAAGCAGGTGACCCCACTGCCTGCTCCATCCTCCTCCGGTCAATGCTGCAGAAATGGCTGCAGACACGAGCCAGCCCTGAACATTAACATTGCCAGAGAGACAGCAGCTTCTTTGCCAGAAGTGGTTTGGGATTTGTGCAGGGCTCTTGCCAACTTCCACCATGGGCAGAAGCGATGGAAACTGAGAAAAGAAACTTTCTCTGCTGAGGAGTCAGGCAAACGCGCGCGCACGCTCAGCTCTGGAGCAGCAGGTTTACCAGACTCAGCACTATCCCCCCATCAGACACTGCTGAGAGACTTTGCTGAATCAAGGCCTGAACATCTGCAAAACACACACACACACAGACACAAACACACACACACACACACGCGCTCTCGTCCCATCTTTAAAAGATCAAGCCTCCCTCCCAGCAGGAAATGACCAACTCGCCTCCAGCGGCAGTTCAAAATGCTGAATTCTTAATTTTGTATGTTGAAAGAAGGGAGCATCTGAGGGAAAAGAAAAGCATTTCCCAGATATTTTTGTACTTATGCCTCCAGGTCTATAGGGCTTGAATTCAACAGTGGATTTAAGCATGTATTCAACATTAGGAATATGATCAAGTTCCACTGAGGCTAAATCAGACACTTGATCTCTGTGAGATATTAAAAAAATAGAACCAAACCAAAACAAGCACCAAAAGAACCAGAAGAAGGAAGATCCTAACATGGAGAAGGACATTATCATATGTCTCTTCTTCCCTCTAAGCCTTTTCAAAGTCGAATCTAATTTAACCCTGAAATTAGAAACCACCAACTTTGTTTGGATTTCAGAGCCTAACAGATTGCCTAAAAAATTCAGGAGGGATCACGGGTTAAAGAAAGCAATTCCTGGAGAAACGCATGTGACCCCACATCAATAATTCACTGTATGAGAATGATTTTGAGATAAAAGTAATGAGAAACACATGCAAAAACCACAGGGCAGGGAAAAATATGGTTTCCCTCTAAAAGCAATTCACAGGTCAGAGGCTGTGTATCTCCAACAGCCATCATACGACTTGATGTTTTTTCCTTACTCCTGTCCCTGACCCCCAGCCCAGCCCTCTCTGCGAGGTATCTGCTCCCTGCTTTACTGAGCGCTTGTCTCCAGCGAGGGAAGAGGTTTTCCAAGCACCTGGCTGCGGGCTGGAGGAGGCAGGAGCAGGGCTGAGCCCCCGTTGTCGGTGCTGCAGCGCGTTATGCAACTGCTGCGAGCCCTCCGGCCACGCAATAACGCTGCGGTGGCGCCCGGCCAGCCTGCAATAAACACACTCGCACCCGCTCAGCCCGATTCCACAGGGCACCGCAGACACATGTTTCAGAAGGAAATCTGGCTCACAAACACACAGCTAAAAGTTAATATTCTCCACCTGAGCTGTGAAATCACTCACAACAAGCCTTGCTTTTGGATTTTAAATCAGGTCTCTCCTCATGATTATTTTCCTGCGTTTGCTCCCAGTTGGAAGAGAATACTTGCTCATCTGACTCTGTTTCCAGTCAATTTCTACGGATGGCTCCCCAGCATGTAGGAGTATTTGTATTTCAAATGCTAATAAAATGTGCCATGAAAATTAATTGAAAAAATCCTTCATATATTTCAATTTTTAAATGTAAAGATCTACCATTTAAAATAAACAAAGAAATGAAAATTTAAGACCGACAATAAAAAGACCTGACAACATACTATAAGTAGGAATTTAAAGGAACAAAAAAGTTCTATGGGCAACATTTTCAGCCTCATCTTAGCCATGTCAGGTCTGTCTGCAAAAGTTAAGAGATGAACATGCACCCAACTGTATTGTCAAATCAAGGGCAAATGAAAAACAAACCAGAAATGATGAGATCTATGACCTAACAACGGTAAGAACAATAATAGAAATAATAAAAAACCCCAACCCCAAGGTAATGCAGTTTTTCAAAGTCACACAAATCAATGCACCTCTGCCTGGTGACAAGCCACGTACCAGGCAGATAAGGGGAGACACAGTGCATAAGAAAGCAGCATCATGATTCAAGCCCTTAAGTGGAAACAAAATATAAACAGCAATGTACTGATGTACTCCACAACTGCAGCGTTTTGTCCAAAGGCCACCTCAGTGATAACAGCAAAACCAGGTACCCTGGGAAAGGGAGCATCTTACCAAATAACTGAAATACTCAGGGAAAAAATGGCCAGTTTTGGGGCACACAAACCCTTCTCCCCATCTGCAACAGAAGCTGCAAGCCTTAAGGTAAGCACAAAGCAAGGGTTTTAGCTGAAAATGTACTGCCCGCACTCTCCACCGTGCACTTTGAAGGAGGCCATGCTACAAACCCTGACTGTCCCTGAGCCCCGTGTGGCCTTTTACTGCAGCGTGAAACACATGGCCAAGTGCACCTTACACAGAAATTACTTCTACCTCCAACTCTTCCAGATAGGAAGACTCATCACTGATGTCAACTTTGGAAGAGCTTCAGGCTCTTGGCAAACAGAAGCTGCAAGACCAACAAACCTTGTGCCAAGTGATGTGTTGCCACCAATGGTCCATTCCAACGTGGATCTTTCTAGCCTACTACTGCAGTCTGGAGAAAGACATGCTCTTGCTACCTCTCTCTGCATCACACAGCTGTCAAAATCTCTGTGTTTCCTAGGATCCTTCTGGGTATAAAACTGAGTATTGTTGAGAGGGCTCTCCTAATTATGTTATGATTCTGAAGGCAAATTAATTACTTCAAGGTTTTCAAAAATCAAAAAGCCAAAGAGAGGGATGGAGGGAGGGGGAAATCAGGCAGCCTCCAATCCTTTGGTTAAATATGGGGGATCTGGCTGAAAGATGTTAAGAGCAAATCGCATTGCTCATTGGGTGCAGGAGTTGGCCTACATACACTTAGAGTTATGTGGACACGTGAGAGAGCATCCACTTCCAGGATTCAAAGCCACAGCACTGCAGACATAGCTGTGAACAGGACACTTCTGAAATCTTGGGAGTCCCACCCTCATCTCAGAGGGCACTTCAGGGAGTAGGACTGCTCTCATCTCACATTGGGTCTCTGTTACCTTCCTTTTCACTCAGTTCTCTGACAGCACTGTTTGCTCTGCTCTGCTATCATTAGCTGCCATCCTTCAGCCTGTCCAGGATTTGTTTCACTGTCCTCTTCTCTGATTCACCTCCTGGATTGTAAACTCTTTGGAACAAGTATACAGTCGCCAAATGCACAGACATTGAAACAGGTTCCTGTGACTGCACTCAAAATTCCTAAATCAAGCAGATTCCAAATAATTATACTAAAGCAACACTAGGATTCTGAAACTGAAGTGATATATCCAGGACTAATTTTATTCACAGCATAACTTCTTGGTCTTTGGGTCCTATTTGTTGCACATCTTGAGGTTTTCTTCTTTGAACTATAGAGCTAGAAGACAGAAGCTTCATTTAAATGAATAAAACAATTTCTAAAAAAAAGAGACTACCTGTAATCTCATGACTTCCAAAACTAGAAAAGGCAATGTCAAAAACTTTTGAATACTGATGCTCACAGTAATAAAAATGATGCCATTTTGGAAGGTGCCTCCTCCAGAATGAACTCGCTCGGTAACATGACTGCTCATCCTTTCATAACCCCTTTGATCTTCAGAGGCACCGATGAGACAGGGCTGCTTCAACTCAGTAGAAAAAGATCAATTGCAACAGCCTGGGCTTCACAATGAGAAGGTGACGAGAGCAGCATAGGTGGCCATCTGCCCAGCAGAGGAATGGAATCAATCAATGCCTGGCATTTTCTCTCACCCCTTCATTTTCAAACAGATCTAGCACCGACCTCAGTGCCGGTCCGCCACTTTCTCTTCCCTACTCCCAGCTCTCTATGTCATTCCTTCCAAGGAATTTGGACAGTTATTAAGAGATGTCAAATAGCAACAGATGCTCTGGAGCAGATTTCCCCCTTGAATTTATATATTGAGGATCTCCTATTATTGACCTTGGTCATTAGTCAGAAAGTATTTTAATCCCTGGTGAATATAATTAACTACATTTTACTGTAGCACAGAAGACAATGTTACCAGCTAAACCCCTTTTAGGCTGAGCTGTGCTCACAGCAACATGCTAAACCCTACAGCCACCACATGCCACAAATGCTCTACATCACGTTTTCCTTCTGATTTAAAAACACGGCCCAGGTGCTGCTAGTATGGCCACATGTAGGTACCTCCTGCAAAAAACCATTTGCCACCAACTTTTCAATCGTGCTGCCAGCCATGCAGGTATTGCAATTTCCTGCCCTAGCCATAAGATCCAGCTACAATCCTGCATTTGACTATCAGGGAACATGCAAAGTAAGCCGTAAACATCAACATGCAACCCAGGCTGGTTAATTATAAAGCCCAGTCTAATAAAAACTCCATCTTTGTTAAAAGGTGGTTAAAAATAGACCTGCTCTTTAAATAGCCAGTGGTGTCCTGTGCCCTGGTTCTCACTAATACCATTGTAATTATCCTTCTAGGGATACACAGTGTGCTCACAGCCGCCAAGTCAGTGCAGTGTCCTCCTGCATGCTGCCAACATGCCTGCAAAGCAGCTGTGCCATTCATCAGAAACCTGCCTCCTTGCAGAGGAGGCACTAACCTTCTTTGCTGCAACCTACGGATTTTCAGCTTTACTGCTAGAATTAGGTCACTGGCAAAGATAGCCAAGATTTTCCAAACTCTCCAGCTATTCTCTATTATTCTGTTCAGAGGTTTCCTGGCTAAGCAACATGCCTTCGAAATGAAGAGGTATTTCGGGCTCCTGCAAGGCTTCTGCAGTCAGACACTGAGAAGCAGGGATGCTCTCACTCCACAATCCTTAATGGCCTCTAAAATTGCCAGGCAATGGGAAAGTTGTCCAGCTTAGATCTACTGCCACCAGGTCCTTCCAGCCTCTCCAGAAGAAATCAAAGATTGTGCACACCAGAATACAGATGAATTAGCAAGGATCTGCAGAGACCCTTGAAGGCCCCATGCCTGCACTTGAGCCTGGCAGAACCCGAGACAGCAGACAGCTTCCCAGCAGGCAGCTGGAGAGTAGCCAGGGACCAATCTCCTGCCTACAGCAGAAAAGCTACCCCTGGTCCACAGGGTGTCATAGCAATAAAAGCACACCCAGTACCTCAAAGCCTCTGATTCTTTGCAATACTACTGGAAGAGACCTTGGACTTTGGTGCCTTCCAAATACAATCATGTTTCAAACTTGTACTTTCATTAACCAGCTGAAAGAAGCAAGCGTTTGCTTTATAAGACAGACATTTGTACATCACTGAAAGAGTAAAGGATGCTACTAACTTGTTATTTGGGAAAACATATTTCCTGTTTTTAAAATCGTGAGTGGGAAATTTGTCAATATCAAGAATAGATTCTGATCTGGTACTAGAAGTTATTTTTGTCATTAACATAATTTTTAAAATTACACAGCTAAGTTATAGCTACTAAGAATTTTTCCATCCCGTACATCTACTTTCTGAAGCTCACCTCATGGAAGAAAATTCCTAATGAAAATATATTCTAAGAAAGTGACCATTTGGCATGCTTGTTTACACAAAATCTTTTATGCCAGAAAGCAAGCATGTGCTCTTCATCTAGTATCTCTTCACACTGTCAGAAATATTTAAGGAGTCATCAAATATCTACTGTACCTTTCAGGTATAGAGGGCATACATCTGGAACAAAGGAAGCAGTGCATGTAATTTCACCTTGTAAAATTATTTTAAATTTAACCTCAAACTTCCCAGGGAAAATGAATTACCAGCCAAGGTCACTCTTAGATGTATGGCTGGAAAAAAAGCACTACGAAAGTGAACTTAAGAGAGCCTAGCAGTATTTTTCCTACTGGATATGGATTTTTGCACAGAAAAACGAGCAATACTGTATTTCAAGAGGCTAGGAGTTAGCTAACATTAAGTGACAAATGGTTTTAACTCAAGTTACCTATAAATGTTAGTCAGGAGGGGAGCCTGAACAGAGCATAGCTCCCAGCACACTGACAGCAGGTGAGCCATGTCCTGATCTCACACATACAGAGGCAGCAGGAAAAAAAAGAGTTTTTGAAAGGAGGCACCAGAGAGTGTGAAAACACACCTTGCCTCTGTTTAGCTGGTGTGACGTACTAATACAAACTCTTTCTGAATACAGTTCTTCCAAAGAGGAGCTGAGTTTATCACCTAGAAAATTAAAACAATATAAACTTCAGGGGGAAAGAATAACGCAAACCCCCTGCCTTGGCCTTTCCCTTTAACTTGGCACCTTCCCTATATTTTCTTTCTCTCCTGTAGGAGTCTGCAAAGGCCAAGAGATGCAAGACAGCTTAAACCTCAAACAAGGAAAAAGCATGGAGCTGGCTACTTGGAAACAATTTCCCTGAGCTGGAAGCAAGACAAAATGTATCTGTAACACACGAAACTTGCTCCATTTGCTTCAGCTCAACTACACAACTTCTAGTGCTTTCAACAGGGCTCAAAAAAACATTATATTAAGCACAGAATGCTCTACGTAGTGAACTTCTGATCAGCTGGAGAAGACCATTATGACCCCTGCCCGGGTCTTCAATGCCACAAACGGATACAAATTAGATTCCCCCAAACCAAGAACAGCTGTAGTTGAGTAAACTAACATTTGTAGAAGGATTAGCTGCCTTAGGCTTACTGACCTCGTATTCTCCCAGCAGGAAAAGGGTTAGGACCCCACCCGGAACAAACCTGACATTGAAAGGTTCATGGCTTGTTTTGGAAAGAAAAGCCATTAAAAAAGACAAAGAAAAAGAGAGAGGAGCTAGAACACCTACTCCACCGGTTTGGTGGAAACTGGTTTCCATCTGCTCAGCTATCAGAGCAGTATTATGAAAATAATCACATGACCTTACAGCAACACCTGCAGCAGCATCACTTTATAATCACAGTCACACCCTCCTTGTTCTTTTGTAGTGGTTATGTCACTCTCAGGGCCTCATGAATTTAGGCAAAATTCATTACTGCTTCACCATCAGATATTTTCTATGTTGCATCCCATCCTGGGATGACTCCTTGTTGGTTTCAAAAAACATTACTGTTAAAAATTGTAACTAAAAAAGACAGAAAAAGGTAATTTTCTCCAAACACAATTCACCTAGAGAGAGCCTGTGGTGGGTTTCCTCAGCATGAGAGCCAAACTGCAAACCAGAAAAATGAACTTCTTGGCTTTCCTAGTGCTGTGCTAGCCAGGAGCTGGCAGAGCTTGCAGGCACTTTCAGGAAGGCTGAAGTAGCAAACTGGAGACGACATTTCCACAAGCAGGAAAGAGTTTTGCAGCATGCAAGACCTTTAAGTGAGAATCAGGAGACCTGTCCACAGACAGCTTGCATGACCCCAGGTAAACCCCTGGAGGAACTGAACCATGCACCACTCACTCACAAAATGGAGCTAATCCTAATTCCTTCACGGAGTACTGCGCAGCTACAGCTATTCTGGGTTTTCAGGTGCTCATGTAGCTCAGCAATGACAATGGTGTGGGAAGAGCCAAGAGCCCAGGATTCTTTGGGAAGCCAAGTCACCCAGCTTTTTCTGGTAGTTAATAAGGCTCGGAGTACAACACGGCCACACTTCCCAAAATGGATCAGTAACTCCTCACTACCCCACATACGCAGCAAAAATCCATCTGAGGTCTTCTCTTACCTCTGTCCCAAGAAATTCTCAAGATGGAATTTCAAAGGAGTTTAGTCATAATCAGAAAGACAAGACGAAGGCTGTATTGTTGACACCGCAATCAAGCAGTCATAAAACTTTTTATTTCTTTAAAACTTTTAGTTTCTGATGTCCCACTGTTAATCCCATGTGGCCAAAAGATTATGGTTTAGGCCCCATAAAAAAATATACACTACAGTAGCTCAGACACCGCACTATTTTAAAAAACAAACACCTACATAGCATGCTTCCTCTTCTTTCTGTTTTTTTAAATACAAAGGTTACATTGGCTCATTGGTTTTACGTGGGGGATAGAAAACACTTAACTCTGGGTGCTGGGATGCCCCAAGTATCACCAGAATTGGAGGAAGATTACAAGAGTTGGCAAGATTAATCATATTTTTCACTTTAAATAACAGAACTATTAAAAAAAAAAAAGTTCCTTTGAAATGAAAAAATAAAAAATCCTTTAAGAACCTCATGCAATTTGCTTTCCCTGGATGGCTGAGGGAAAGCACAAGCCAGCACTGTCTGCACAGACCTGGGAGCCAGCCTGGAGGGCTTATGGGAGTCCCCTGCTTGTGTACCACAGCTTTCCACTCTGACTGCAGCTGAACACTTCCAGTGTGCCCAACACATAGTCCAAACCCTTTCCCATTCCGCTCTTTCTCCGCCACATGTACTCTTCTCAGAGATCACTCCAACACACAACTCAAAGAAACTCCAAGAGATGCTCATGACTCCAGAGAGCCTTCACATGTTTTCCTGAAGTATATGACACCAGATATAAGATTTCGCTTCTCCTCTCCTTTTGCAATTCCTTCACTGAAATGTATCCCCATGTGTACTTTTTCCAGGGAATACTAAGCCTGTAAGCTGCTTTTCCAAGCCACAAAAAGTTTAAAAGAGGTCACACCATGGAGAACAGGCTCTGCGCATTTCCTAAGAGCATCATATTACGTAGAACATCCATGGGAGACAAAGTGTTCCCATCCAGTTTCCCACTTCTTTTGGCATCGAAGTGGCTCTTTGGGTTAGGTGAAGTGGGAAACGCACGCATCGCAAAAAGAAAAGATCAATATTTTTTGTTCCCCACATTTGCCTATCTCAGCCAGAACTCCTCAGCATACTTCAAGGGTCTAACAGAGTGATTTGTGCTATGAAAGTTGACTGCTATATTCAGCATTTGGGACTCTCTCCTTCATACTCACAGAGGCACTCAGCTTTGGATGGCTTTTTTTCTTCCCTAGAACAATGCTGAAATAATTTTCTTCTTAGTCAGACGTTAGACAAAACTTTCTAGCAGTAACCACAGTCAGTCAGGGCAATAGGCTGCACTGTTTCCCTACGCAATCCTGATGTCAAATGCTTTTAAGGCCATGCCAGATTGGCACCTGCCAGAAAAGCTTTAGATCGAGCTTATCCTGCCTTGGGGTGAAGGGACCAAACGAGCGCTGCAGGCCCCCCTCGCCCCATCCCTGACAGCTTCAGAAAACTTCAGAAATCACGGAGCTTCTTGCTCTCCTTTAAGCACAGGCTCTGAGCCAGCTGCAGAGGCAGCGTGCCGAGTCTCCAGAAACCTCTCCGAGGTTTGACCTGGGTGACAGAGTAGAAGATCTGCTCCAGAGTGGCAGTTGCAGCTGGCAAAGGGCATTAATGCCATGCGTGTGGGAGCAGGCAGGCAAAGTAAAAGGAAGGATCTCGAGGCATCTGCAAGGCACTGCTTCCATCAGCAGAATGAGACAGCTCCCTGCCGTGCACATTGGCAAGGAAAGAACAGGAGCAAAGAAAACAACAGGAACTCCCCACCCCAAACTGCTGAAACCAGTTGCACCCCAGCAAGCTTCACGGTGTGCAGTTACACAGCTGCAAACTTGGAAAAGGGCAGACAGCTCTGAGGAGCACTGGGATCCACTCTATGAGAAACACTGGAAACAAACACAGATCAAAGGGAAACACCAAGCTGTATACACAGCTGGGGCTGTCTTCCCCTGTTAAAGAGAGAAGGGCACGTAGATTTTAACTGGAAGCTCTTTGTGTGCGCTTGCACGTAACTGTGCATCTGGGCAAACGCGCGTACCCGCCCCACACTTGGCCTCCTGACATTACCGGAGTGTAGCTAATGAAGGGTATTTTCCAAGCTGTATGGAAGATTCCCACACAGCTGGGCAAAACCTGACTGGGCAACCCACAACTCAACCCACCCCAGGGAACAAGGCCAAATAGGTGGAAATAAAAGACATGGGAGATACAAAGCAACCTCTGTTTTAGCCTCTGATTTCTACAATAAACCTGCTGAACTGCTCCTCCTTTTAGAATGACTCATTTGAACAACTTCACTGAGTTTCCAGAAGGAGCAGAACAATTCCCATCTGAGGGCTGGGCTTTGGCCATGTGGAATTAGAATGAATTACCCCAACTGTTTAGCAGGTTGTGTCTTTAAGCAGCACTGTAAATTCTCTCCTGAGAGGAAAATGTGGAGGATGCATTGCCTAGAACTTCCTGGGAGAACCAAAGCAATCCCTCCTGCACAATCCAGCTCTGAGAGGACAGAGGAGAGGAACACACTGCAGTAGCATATGGAAATGCTGGCAGCTTCCTGTTGTCAAGTAAGTCCTGGAACACCCTTGGCTGACCAGGCTTTTCTTCAAGGCTAGTGACAGTCACAGTGGGCTCCTCAGGGCTGATCTCACCTCTGAACCTTCCTGTTCTGTTCCTTTTCTTCCCTGGGATGCTCACAGGGAGATCCACCCATACACAAATAAGCAGCAAAATCAAGTCTGGCATCAACTACCTTTCCACATATCCCTCCCGATGGCTGTACGGCTTTGCCAGCCTTCACCCACATGGAAGGGTCCTTGCCCTTTTACTACAAACACATTCACTTAATCGCGAGAAGAGCAGCGTCTATCAAATGCCCTCCTTCTGTTTCTGCATTATTCACTGTCCTGGACAGTAAGGAACCCTTGGCACTGCTCCCCAAATGACTCGGCATAACTACAGCACTGTAGAGACAACTAGAGAGGAGCAACAATTGCCCAAGTGAAGGAGCAAGTATTCAGCCGAGAGTCATTAAGAGCTGTGCTTCTAAATGATTCAGATGCTTTCAGATATTCCACCCTGGCTCAGCAACCAGACAACTCAGAGATAGCAGCCTGCACTTGACTTTGTAAGCATGACTAAATTTTGTGCAGCTGTTTACTACCCATCACGATAAAAACCACACCCTTACCATAGGAACTGCTATCAGTCTGGACCATGTGTGAACTCGCTGACACCATGCAGAGTCTGCTTCTATGAAAGTAACACTGCATTTCAAACTCACGTCCTGTTTCCACTGGTGGCTTCATGAATAAGCTTTTCTGTACCAATCCTCCTTCTTTCCCTCCGCCCCTCCTGTGCAGAAACCCTTGTACAGACAGTTACAAGATCACTCTGTAACTGCTACATCCCCTTTCCTGCCTCACCTTTTGTGAGCTGAACATGCTCATTTGCAAAATCTCCCATTCACAGCAATCTGTTCTTCATCCTGAGCCTTACAAGGTACTCAACTCCCAGGCTAAAAAAAATAAGAGAGAAAAAAGCATCCATCCTTTGCAAAAGCTTTTCATTTTTCCCTAAATAAGTCATGTTGCTTTATGAATGTACTTTTAAAGGTAAATAATTAACAGGCAAGAGGGACAGAAAATCTTGTTACATGGCTAATGGGAAGTGATGCTCAGGCAGCAGTGTACCCATAAAGTATAGCTTCAAAAGACAGCCCCTAGGCTTCCTTAATGGAACACTGGGCTGAAAACCTGACTCATGCAGGGATTCCTCTGCATTCCTCCAGACTCAGACAAATCCAAAACCTTTATCTGAGATTCAGCCTGCATCTAACGGACTCAAATCTGTTTCACCTCTGAAAAACAGGATACTCCAATTTTGAACAAGCACTGCAAGGAACAACCACAAAGAGCACTAGGCAAAGGTGATCTGTATTTCCACACAAATTCAAACTCCCAGGGACAGAAGGAAGGCTGGTAGACTACACCATCTACTGCTATGTTCTGCCACGGCCCTGACTTAGCCCTGTCCATGTTATCCACTTGTTTCATGTGAGGAGAATTCCTGACCTGTGGTTGCACATTGCCTATTTAATTGTTTTATGGTTTCCTCATGCACTGTTTGGGAGGAAACCTCTGAGGTCTGTTTGCCCACAGCTATGCAAACTACTTGGGGTGACCAGCACCATTCGCAGCCAGGCAAGAACCACAGCAATTGCAAGATGAAGCCCTTCTCTCCTTTCCCAGACAAGGTTGTGAACGCCTGTCACACACTTGTGTTTACCATCACACCACCCAAAACTAGGAGTTAGACCGTACTGCTGCCTCTCACAGCAGCAAATGTGCCTCCACTTTGTGTCCCTCTTCTCCTCCCTGATGGGAAAAGGTGTCATGCAGCACCTCCTGGCCCTGGCCAACACTGAGGGAACAGAAGGATACTGAGAGGGACACAAGGAGTGAGCACAAAGTTTTGAAGGAAGGTGGGATAGGGGAAACTTGTGTGAAGGAGAGAAAAGGCAAGCAACTGGCTGGAGAAGCGGGTCAATGAAGCAAAGGACTTGAAGCAAAGGGTTGATGCAAACTTGTCCCTGCTCCTTTTATTCATCCAGGCACTGGATCTATGCATGTTTCTGCTTCTTACCTGGCAGAGGTCACACCAGGAGACACCTGGGGGCATCTCACTCTTCCCATCTTCGCTTGGAATATAAGGTTAGAGGTTATGAAAGCTGTCATACTTTGGTAAAAATGGGCCACATACAGAAAAGAGAACAAGAGCATGTTTCCTTCATTTCCTATCCCACTTCCTTTGGTTATTACAAGTCTTCATGGGCTACATTGCTAACGTACCAGATGTAGATCAACACACAGAGCTCCAACTTCTGCCCCAAGAGTACAAGGTCCTGAAACTTGTTGTTAAGAGGTATCTGTCTCAAAATGATATTCCTATTACCTCATGTTCCCTACAGCAGAAATTCCCAACTGCCTTTTAGCTAGCAATGCTTTCAGGCCCACAAGCAATGTTAGTCACTTGAACAAGAAAAGTTGTTGCATCAGGATTTCTGTCCCTCAGCACCTCAAAGAGCACCCTGGGGAAAAAAAAAAAAAAAAAGGCCTGCAAAGTCTCCAGAGATCCATTTAGGGGAGAGATGGTAAGTACAGAGCCATGACATGACTGAAAATGGAGCCAGGAAAGATGAACGCCTGATTTCCTACCTGGAGCCAGAGGTCCAAGCTCACTGATTACAGAGGGCATTTGCCCAGTCTTTATAATCTTTTGAAGACAGTCATAAATATAGAGAACTGGAGAGGGTTCAGCCTGAAAGAAAACTGTGGCAATGCACCCAAGTAGAAATCTGAGGATGCAAGTTTGGGAAGAGATTCAGGAACCACTGCTGGCAATGATGCACTCCAAATCAGATTGGTGACCTCTGATTTGGTGCAGAGACCTGACTGCAGAGAATGTTTCTTTCAAAGATGGGGGTTTCCTCTCAAGTCTCCCTTCTGGGAGGCAGGACGATGAAAGGATTCTCAGCGTCAGACTATTACGACAAGGCCAAGCAGATTGCGCTGACAGTTCTTTCTACACCATGGGAGAAAAACACGTCAGAAAGTGCCCCTAAACACATCTTAGTTACGAAGGGCTTTGTGATAAATATCTGTTTCTGAAAAATGGCTTCTAACAGTGATTTGATTGTGCAACATCGTTGAAACAAAAATATTTTTCTTTGTGACAGTTTATCCAAAATAGTACTATTGTTCTTTTTCCTCTTCTTTCTTCAGCAGCTATTGGATTCCTAGGGGAGGTGCAGAGATCTGGGAGCAGAAAGGATGATAGGCATGCATACATTCTTCACTGCATTGCTTTGAATAAAAAAAATAAATCATATTGAAACCAGAAATTCCTATATGAGCAGTACTAAAGGACTTGCAATAAAACGTGGATCATTTTGTTTCCTTCAAATCTTGGCATGGAGACTAACTGTCCCTGTGCAGCAGCTGTACTCAGAGTTCAGAATGTTCAGCAACCCAGTCAATGTGAGACAAAGCTTTTGCAGACTTTCAGTTGTAAGTGAATCAAAATGCTGCTTCTGCCCAAGGAGGCACTTTGCACGAGCAAGTGTGGTGGTCAGCCAGAGATCTCTCCCAGGGTTACACCAGTGACAGGTGAGTTCTCAGAGCAATGCAAAGAAATAGCAAAAGGCAGATTGACACTAAATAACACTGGCTGAGCCTGAATGTATCCAGAAAGAACAGCTCTCTGACAGCCCTACTCCAAAAACCACGAGCTTCACCCTCTCCAGGTTAAATAAAAACAGGAACAGCACTGTAATAAGTTATCCAGATCTCCTAAAACAGAGAAACATGCTGCAGCTCTGTTGAAAATTGTTAGTCCCAGCTGAAAACAGAGGCATCTGTCATCCAAACAACAGAGTTGAAGACAGCTAACTACCTCCAGCTCTTGTTGCACACTGGCCTTGGAGACAGGAGAGTTTAGCTACAGTTCCCACAAGGAGCAAGTCGGATCAGTGCATGCTCTGACCTTTGGATGTGTCAAAGAAAGATGCATGCTCAGCTGTGTTGGACACGGTTTGACTGCTGCAGGGAACATCACAGGTTCCAAGTTTTATTAATGAGGAAAACAATACGTACTGTCAACGTTTGCTACATGAAGTTAGCATGAAAACAAAGCCCACTCCAGAGAACAAATGAAATTTACTGGATTAGTTTCTTGTTCCAGCTCTCCTGATAAATAGCACTGAACTCAACACCACATTGATTAGTTGGTTCAAGACAAACACTGATCAGATTGCCTTGGCAAGTATATATAGCACTACAGAAGCACAATCATCCTTGTCTATTCAGAGTAGCAAGGATTCACTATACTTTCATTTCCCTCCCCTCTATCTTTCCCAGCCTAGACAGCTTGTCTGCACTGTTTAAAAGCCCTACATTAAATGCTTTCCCTAAGACACACTCAAAACCCTTGTTCTAAAGAAACAGAATCAAACGGTGCAAATGCTGCAGAGCCTCAGAAGGCCCCCATGTTTCAGTGCAAGCTGACCCAGGTCATGGTTTTCTCCTCAACATTCAGTAGGGTTTTTCCTTTATCTTATCCACTACCTCAGATATGCACCCGAGCACAACAGTCAGCTCTGGGTGAGAAACCGCCTTGGAGAACCACTCTGCAATAAACAGTCTCTTACGTCAGAGACAGAATGGGTGAGGAACCACTGAAGATGGGGGATTGTGGTAAGAGTCAGGCTAAAAACCACAGTACTCGATCCTTGCTATGTGTTTGTCTTCTTTGCTTCTGATCATCTTAAAAGATATCAGAGAGAAAGGATGTTACACCACTTCAGTCTGTGCTTTTACATGAAACAAACTTTTAGCAACTTGGTTTAGAAGTTTGTCTCCTCTAGACTTTTTCCTTTTTTTTTCTAAATGATGTACTTTTGCAGAGCCACAAATTCTGCAAGATCTTCAGAAAATTCTATTTTCAGTGATCCCAAGGTCTCTTTACCTCCTTGTATCTACCTTTCGTTTGAACTGAATTATTGTTGCCATAAGAAAAATATGCTCTAATAACTCATTCTTCACCCAATTACTCAGCTTTGTTTTCTTTCCTTCTGCTGTATTACAAAGCAGTCGCCACCAAAACCTAATAGAACAATGTATGATATACAGAAAAATGCTGGTGGGTATTTTTTTGTTTTGGTTTGGTTTTAGTTTTTATTTTTTAAATCTGATCAATAGCATTACAAAACTCTTTCTTCTTCTGTCAGGAGACGTAACTTTTCTGACTGACACCACCACTGTGTTGGTCTACCAGAACTGCCACTTCACAGAGCAGCAGGAAGTCACCTCAGAGCCGTCTGTCTTCCCTTAATACCACACTGACCACTTCCTCCTAATACTGGCATGTGTCTAAAATGTTCACAGACAACAGCTAACACCACTATCTGTATAACACACAACATTTATTTTTAGCCTGAATTTCATTTGTTATCCTTTTTAAAAAAATATTACACTTGCAAAGTTCATCTTTCAGTCACACGCTTTATCTTGTTTTCTTTCAGAAAACGATGAGGTGTTGCTTACACATCAGGTTTTTTGGTAGGTGTGTTAAAGGACTAAAAAGTATCATTTTAGTTACGTATTGCAGCAGATGAGAAGAATGCTAGTTTCTTGTTTAAATGCAAGCTATGACTCATCCTGAGCAGAGATAAACTGAAACACATACCCATTAAATAAAAAGCACAAACAATTTTTCAGCGTGAGGATTAATGACAGATAATAAGTATAAATTAACGTTAATCTTTTTTAACAAACAAAGTCCCTTATATAAATGTCACTGCAATCTTTTCAAATAAAAAAAACCCAAATCAAAGCCAGAAGAGGAGTCATTTAAATATTACAGCTAATGCCTGGTACCAAATCAAACAGCTCCTCAGCAGAACCAGTGGAGTGTTCTGCAGTGAAACATTTTCAAGCAGTAGAACTTAAAACATTGCTTTAACATTTTAAAATACATTTTAGGGGTTTGTCTACATTAAAGGGGTACACAATAAAACATCATCAGCTCTGCAATATTGAGTCCAAGTTAAATCACATATTCAAAAAGGAAAAGAGCATTTTGTTTTACTAATATTCTCTTGCTACTGCTTGAAACAAACTCTGCGTAACTGTTGAATGGGTTAAACCAAAATTTAACTGAACATAAGAAGACTGCTGCTCACAGACAAGAAGGGAAAAAAACAGTCAGAGACCTAATGGTGGACAATTTTGAAAATTATAGCGTGTGTCAATAATGCAGATAACAGTGAGATTCAGAAGGAATAATCTCAAATAATAGGGAAAATGAGCACCTGTCAGCCACAAAGCCATTAGTATCAGGGCTTTTATATTTGCAACAGTTAAGTCTGGAGACACTGACAAACTTAACAACACAGCAAATAAAACACGGAGCTGGGGAACACAGGAAGCAAACCCCCTCACTCAGAAAACACTGCTGTGGAGTTCAAAAATAAATGCTTCCAGTATGAAACTTGCTGCCCAAATCATTGGTAATGAACACTGCAAACACAGCAAAGGCACCACAGCGTCTAGCTGGGTTTGCAGATGTGAGTAGCTGAGCAAGCCATAGCATCTGCATGAAGGGACAGACAATCCCGAACCAGGAACATCAGACTCCCGACCAAAGTTCCCAGATATAGGAGTTTGTCTGTACAGAGTACCCATTGTGATCAAATGTGTGCCCTTCCCAGAAGGATGAAAACCAAAGGCTTGTAAAACCATGTCTGAGACAGACCTGGAATACAGTGCCCCGGAATGGGAAGCCCTGGAGGTAAGAGCTTGCTGAGAAGGCTGATGGTTAGGAATCTTCAGCCTGGAACAGGTGGGGACTAAGGACAATAATTGAGACAAAAGGAGAGGAAGAGAAACATAGTACACCAACTGAGAATGGAAAGACAAATTCTGCAGCAATCAAACACCTTGTCAACATTCAGGAAAAGCTGGCATAAGGGGAAGCTCAGGTAATAACCCTCTTCTCATGAGTAACACTTCTTGACATGCTAGTCAATAGTCAATCCTTATGGCATCCCAACCTCAGATAATATTACTGTCCTCAGTTAAAGACAGGAAATCAAGGCAGAAACCTCTTCAACTCACACAGACAGCTGGTATCCAGCACATCCCAACCCCATCAGTCCATACGAGTCCTTAGCTGGATAATAAGTATGTAACACTGGCTGCTAAGGTCTCACCCACACAGAGTCTGAAGTTTTGTTGCCTGCCCTCAGGCTAGAAGATGATCACATATCCATGCAAACTTGGCCAATGTGATAGGACCAGGCTGGTACAGGCAAAGATTGAGACAGCTCTGCTCTAAAGCTGTACTGAGTGCAAGCAGCACTCACAGTAACAATTAGATATGCAAATAAGCACATTGAAGATTAGTGACGGTTTACTGTTGTCATGGAGAAAAAAGCACCTTCAGTTCTGGGTCAGACCCAAGGACTGCATTTTCTTTCCCTCACTGGTAAATAGAACTGGAGAGAGCACTGGAAAACCCAGGAGCCAACACTCCTCAACCTGGGACTGGAGAGGCTGAAGCTCAGGGAGCAACAGAACCCAAATAAAAAACCCTCCCTGCATCAACCCAGAGAGACAAGACCATGGCAACTCCGTAGATACTCAAAAATACCAGGAGGTAGAAGCACAGGCTGGAAGAAAACACCCACACCGTGCAAAGGCCAAGCTGCTGCCCAGCATTGCTGCTGCCAGGGGGAAGCAGATGTGGGGGACACTGAAGGGAACAAAATTCATGAGGTACTCAGCTCCAATTCCCCTGAAGCCACATGGGAAGATCTTGTCTGAATGAAAATACACACTTGGCTCAAAGCCTCTGTGTGTCTTTGGCCATCCCCACAGTTCTCCCATCCCTTGTTAAATGATGGCTGCTAAGAGAGAAGAGGAGGCAATCAGCCTATTTAGACTCAGCTTTCCTTCCCACCCTGGGGGTTTCTTCATAGGAGCAGCTGGCCAGAGCACCGCCTTTGTTACAGCAGCCACAAAAAACACAGACACCCACCCTCAGCCCCCCTAAAATCCCACAGAACAGTCAAGATAAGTTTATAATGGAAACCCTGACACAACCTTAACTATAGCATCCTGAATGGAAGGCGATAATCTGATCTGTGTGTGAACTAGCTCCCCTTGTCTCAATAGTATTTATCTTACTTTAACTCCTGTTACAAAAGGGTTGAGTCATATAGCAGAGCCAGCCAAGTAACAAAACTGCAGGGCTTGCTAAAACGTCAGATTCAAGGATAAACAGGCGCAATCCTAGAACAGGTTAGAAGAGTCTCCGCAGGAGCGCTGGTAGCCAGAGCTCCGAGCCTCTGGACAATGGTATTTTCTTCTGTGCTACAGAGACCACCACAGCCCAGTGCAGGGCTGGGGGGAGAGGGTGCAGAGCACAGGGCTCTACCCTTCGGTTCATGGTAACACATAGTACCCAGCGCCCAAGAAACCTGATCCCGTAGCAACCTCATGTATGGAAAGTGCCCCAATCAGATTTCACTGTGTCAGGAGAAGAACAGTATTTACTCTGCATACAGATTAGTCACAAAACTGGGTCACTTCTTGCCTTTTCAGAGAGAGAGAAAAAAAACCCAACCAAAAACAAAGCTTCTTTTTCAGATCTTTTTGTCTCTTCCCCCCAACTTTTAAAACTACGTGATGCAGTGTGGTCACTCACAGCTGTCTAAGCTGATCAAACAGCACCTGCATGAGTAAGGTCAAAGCACATTATACTCACCAGGCCTGCATTTTTTACAATTCAGCTCATTAGCTACTTACCGGTTCTTTTCTAGTTCATTGTGCGTAGACCTGGAAGATAAAAAAAAATTTGGATTAGCCACCTTTGACCTCTGAGCACCAAAGTTCAACTGCTGCAAGCTGTACACATCCCCATTGGCACATCACAGTGCAAAGCCAATCAACTACATACATTAAAATCTATAACCTTGTCTTGCTGACAAGATGTTCCTTCCCTCCAGTGCAAAAGCTGGTATGGTTATTGCTAAAGAAAATGTTCCCTAGAGACTTAAACGCACACAAAATCCCAAAGAGATGCAATGATTAGAACAGGGGACAGGACAAGAGTCTGTCACTTCCAGACTCCTTCTGGCTCTGCCACCAACTCAGTACAGGACTGAAGTTATGTTTCTCTGTGCTTTAGTTCCTTCATTCACCCCATAAAAATATTGGTATCATCTGCCAACACAAGAGCTCATGGAGGATTAATTTGTGCATCAAATACATGGGAACCTTCCAGCAGAACTGGCTCTGTAGGGACAGCCCCTGGAGCCCTTCAGCCATCACATGTCAGATTTGGCCAATTTAGCAGAAGCAGACATGGCCAGCATTTGGGCACAAAACGGGATGGCCAGTACTGCCATGTTTGCAAACATCAGTGGCACTGCGTAGCACATTTAGGATGCCTGGAAACTCCTTGGGGATGGGAACAGCACTGCCACAACACCCGCATGCAACAAAGTGACCCATAAAGTGGCACTGCGACACTCGACAAAGGAGGGGACTTTGTCTTTATACCTGCCCAGCACGCCAAGCACACTGCCAGTTTTCCTTAATTTAGAGCTTTGCAGCTTGAAAATTAAACCAACTAGAAACAAAAGAGAAACAGGCAAGCTCATTCTCCTTGCCTCTGTGATGACAGAATGAGTGGCAAAAAAAAAGTTTAAATCCATTCAGGATTTCTAATCTAACCCAGGTAAGGTTGTTGAGGATTATTTAAAAGGATAGCCATTTGTCCAACATTTCTCTTTAACAGAAGGTCACCTTAAAATAAGAGTAAAAAGAACCCAAGAGCTTAATAAAAAGGATCTATTTTCTCTAATTTGGCATCACATTTCTTCCGGAGCTCTGAGAAGATTATCCTCTATCCCCCATCTGGAGAATCCCACAGAGAATTCTACAATTAGGGAACTGAATGGAGGATGTGCTCCAAGGGAAACCCCGTCATAATTAAATGCTTCTCCAAAAAAAGGAAGGAGGAGCGCCTAACAGGTGTTGGAACCTCATTGAAAATTATGAATAAACTTTGGATGTCCGCAAAAAACAAGGTAAATGAGTCGTAGCTGACCATGGCTGAGAGCACAGGAAAAACAAAATGTTACCATATACCTGTGCAAGCCACCCTGCCCAGCAGGACATGGGATACCCTAAAGGCAAGGCTTACTATAGTCAAACTCTTAATGTTGCATAAATCCCAAAATTCCCTCCCAAAAGTATTGGATGCCTTCATTCTGGTTCCCAGGAATCAGAAACATGAACATAATATTTAGTCCAGAAAATCTCCCAAATCAAACCCACATCCCCCCTCCAGAGTCTAAACCAGCAAAATCCATTTGCAACTTGGACCCAAATGAACCCATCAGGACCGAGCTGAGGCCCTTTAGAGCCACTGCCTGTAAGTAGTTTGAAACATGCTTATTGTTCCTTTTTACTGTATGTTCCTGCAGGAGACTGTGCATTCTGCTATGACATTAGCAGTTATAAGGCCAAAGATATGCAATGGCTTGAATTCCTATATTATATCGAGCCAATTACCAAGGCCAGCACTGAAAGAACAAAGTTTGGCCCACTGCTGTGAACAAAATTAAAACAGCAGGTTCTCCTTACTCCTCTCACACAGGAGACTCTTTATTACCTATCTGCCTTCTGATGAACAAGACAACTGAGAGAGGTCACAGGCTTTTCACCAAGTCAGGAAATATTCGCTGTGACTTTTAACCACGTGTGTGGCAAGGAAAAAAAAGCAAACCCCCCAACACCTTCCCACTGAAGCTGAATGCCAATGAAAGAATCTCAGCAGCACTGAATGAATCCTACAGGGAGGTTTCTTCTCTTACCTGCCTATGTTTTACTTAGTCTCACTGGAGACCATTTGGAAAAGTTTTAATTTTTTATTTCACCCGAATTTAGGAAAGAAGTCCAGCATCACTCCTCACTATCACCATTCACTAACTCATATTTTCTGTGACAGTTTCCTTTTGCTTGGACAACACATAAAGGGAAAAAACCCTCTCTCTTCTGTTCATAATTCATTTCATTCTCTATAGCTCCTAATGTAAAGATTAGTTTTTACTCCTCATCTTTGGGCTGCACATGTTACTAAGATTTATTTGGAGTTAAACAAGGACAGTGCTGTCAGTGAAGTGGAAAAATGTGGAGGAACCTCTACGACTCAGAAAAAGAAGTCTTTTAAATAGGTACAGAAACAAATGTAACTGGATCTCTTTAAGTGAGCTGGTCTTATCACCAACCGAGAACTGAGAGACTACCAGCAGACTGAAATCAAGGCCTCATCCCTGTACACCACCACCAGCTTTTTGATGGGTACAGGATGAACACCACAGCTGAAAACTGTCGCCAAAACTCGGGGAACACTCTGGGTTTACAGCAGCAAGTAACCAGTGCGCTCAGTGTGACGCTGCTGTGCTGCTGCTGACAGTCAGCCACAGCCTGTGTCACCCAGTGAAACAAGGACACTGCTGTCGAGCACGGACCACAAACCAGGGGAATTCACATCCCTGCTGGCAGGTGGACAGGGCAAGCAGAACCTGCAAAGCTGAAACCAGAGCCAGGCGGGTATGGACACGTTCAGAGGGGAAAACAAAAGACCAAGCACATGTACTGGCGCTGCTCAAAACGTCAGCTGCAATTTAAAAGCAGCTCAAGCACAAACCGTCTGCAGGGTCCTCATTTAAAAGTCAGGTTTCTATAGCAGTCAGTTCTTTAACAGTCAATTTAAAACACCCAAACTGATAACTACTCCTAAAAACTGAAGAAATGTTATTAAGGAGGAAGATCCTGCTCACTACATTTTGAAAACATCTTGGAAAAAGATCAAGAATGAGTTTTAGAAGCTTAGCATAAAGGAGCCAAGCAAACAACAACAAAAATAGCAGAGCAGTTCCTGTCAAGATTTTAAGCAACAAAAAGTTGAAAGAGGACACACTCAAGTTTATCCCAATTTACCCCAGACACCTGAAACGGCATACAAAATAGGAAGAAAGAGGGAAGCAGCAATTGTCAGTCATTCTAATTTAAGGTCAGATGCAACAACCTTTTTGTGCCAGTTACAGTGATACTGCCTGCAACCTTGCTATCCAACACAGTAACAAGGTGTTGCTGAAACATTAAGCTACACTGAAGTCCACCAGTAAATGAGAATCTGCAAGTAATTTGCCACTTTACCCCATTTTATTTATTTAAATAAAATCTCTCCTACCATGGCAGAGGCAGCCGAACTTTGCCCAAGCACAGGTAAGGCAACAGAACTAACTGCATCAGGAAGGAACAAGCTCTAAAGAGCACTAAACTCATTTATCATTTGGGTTTTTACTGTAATTAAAATCACAAAGCTGCCATATGACATTAAACACAGCTGACCTTTCTGGTTTACACATACATTATTGATAAATGGGCCAATACATGCATTTGCAGAACATCTGCATTTTGGTTTGGGTTCTCAGTGAGGTAACTATTTTCTATTGGGGAAAACACAGCTCTCAAGAGCCCTTGTCCTATGCAAAACACAGATGGCATTTAGACCCAACGATCCTGCCATCTCTCCTGAACCTGATCATCTTCCTGCCAGTATCTGGCATCAGCTCCTGGCTCCAGAGGAGTCCAGGACTCCAAGAGCTCCATCTCCACCACAACAGATACACAGTTGTCTCAGGAGGAGCTGCTGGCCATATGTAAGAGGCCTCTTCCAGTACGTCCTTAATGCCTACACAGACCCAGTGCTTCCCCAAATTCACTCAACCCACTCAGCTTCATCAAGAGTTTAATAAGGAAATAAATACCCAACCAGCTTGTTAAAAATTAGGGTACAGTTACCTGAATCATATTTAGCAAAACAAGAACATCCATCTGCAGACCAGGCCAACTACCTTCTGTTTTACTTCACTCAGATTCAACTACTTCTCCTGCTTATGCATCATCACACCATATACAAGCTCATTCCTCTTCATTTTACAGACCCTTCCCACCTTCTGGCTCTGCTGACACCCATTCACTGGGCCACTAAATTCCCCTGCAGGAAATGCCTTCTTCCGTTCCTCAGGCCAAGAATAACCAACCCTTCTGAAACCAGTGAACTACATTACTGCTCTCTTTTATGCAAGTTCTTCCTCAAAAATGACAAAATAATGGAAAAGAAGAGTGATCAACAGCTTTTTTACATTTTAAATCCACCCGTGACCATGAAACAGAACTTACTGGCTGAAGAACCCCAGTGTTTTGCCAGGGTTCCAAGTGGATCAACACCCCAGCAGCCTATGAAACCAGTGCAGAAGCCAGCCTGGGAAGCCCACGAGGAACCTTCACAAGTAGCAGCATGTGAGGCTTCCAGCCCAATGGCAAGACAGATGAAGGCTGCACAAGAGTTAACTCTTCCTGCCCAGAGAGAGATGCTCAAGGGCTGTTTCTAAGGGTGTTGTGAACCCACCTCACCTCTGGGAGGCCCAGAAGTCTGGCCCTCAGAGAGCTGCAGCAGAGCCTTGGGAACATAGCAACTTATGGTACTCAACACTACCATGAGCTCCTACAGTGAGGAGGAGCAGGATGCAGCTGAACAGAAGATGGCACAGCTGGAGCAGGAGTCCTTCTGCTGCCATTCTTATGCCCTTTGCAAGCAGCAGCCTCAAGTCTAACAAGAGCATCATCTCAGCCTTGCATATCATTAAATCTAACAAAACATTTCCTTCCAAGCAATACCAGAGACAAAAAGTATTTTAAGCCATTACTATCTCATGATCCCCTACACTGTCTGGCCTTGAGGTCCAGAGTAAATTCTTCTCCATGAGGAGCTGAGGCGAGGGGATGGAACAGACTGTTTCACCTCCTCATTGACGTCAGTGGAGATGCACCAGATTAACCTGGCCCCAAACTCTGGCTAGTTTTTCTGTCGCTTTTAGATGGACACGGTATCAGATTCCTCCTAAGGCTCTGATCAAAGCTGTTTTCCCAGGATCAAGCCAGACCCTTTCCAAAGTTCACATTCTCCGTCTCCAACAGAGAAGGGAACACAGCCGTACTGGCATCTGTTCATGTTTGTTCATCTTTGGAAAAGGAGAAATGGCCCCACAGTCTGTTTTCAGCTCAAAGAGTGGAAGAGAGCTCTTCCACGCGGTTCATAACTGTAGAAAGTCACCTACCCCTGGCTTTCTACACCGTATTGAGAAAGTCTCCTGCAAGACTCAGTCAAAACAACTTTTAAAAGTATACTGCATACTTCCCTTCAAGAAGTAAATACATTCAAAGTCACCTACAGTATTTACACAGCCTCTCTCAATTTGGTACCTGCTCCCCACAATCATTATTTCTGTTTGCAACATTTCAAAATTAAGTCTTCCATAATACTTTTTATGCAGGGGAATAACACCAACACACAGAAATTATAAATAATTTTCCCAAGGTCACACAAGAAACCTGTGGCAGAGCAGGGTACTTAATCTGGGTTCCCTGAACACCAGGATAAGGTAGCTGTTCTCGGGCATCCCAGAGACAGCTAACATGAACACTCACGCCATCTGACTCTTGGGTCAAATGTGCCCCCAAAAATAATGTAATCATTAAGTGTAAGTGAAGTGTAAGAGGGAAAGTGACAAAAAAGCCCAGAACCAACAACAACCCAAACCTAAACCAGCCTTGATGTCTTGCCCACTGTCTGCCAAGCGGGCTAACCTGACTCTAAAACACCACTGTACAAAGTGCCAGAGAACAATCTAAAATGGGAGCCAATAACAAAGCAATATTATTTTACTGATAAAACTCAACCAATGTATCAGACATAACCCTCAGCTGGGGAAGCAACATTGTTCTGTTGGTGCACGTTCTGCTTTTTCAGCACATGGGAGAAAAGAGCAGGAAGACAGCTCCTCCTTGCTGAGCACCACGAGTTTATCCTGGCTCCAGAGCTGAGCTCCCCCAAACCAGAGTAACATCCTAATAAGCAGCACAAGGTGGCACTCTGCAGGGAAAGGTTTTCCAAGCCAGGCGACATAACAGCAGGAATGTTGTTTGCATTCAGGGCTGCAGTCTGGGGCCAGCAAAGAAGTCCCCAGCTGGCTTCCCTCCCCACTGTGCAGGCTGGGAGCAAGTGCACTGGTGTCGGCTTTTCCCTGGACCACCTGAGACCCTACACGCTCGTCCCAGCCCCAAATGCTAGGGGAAAACTGTCCTCATGCAGGGCCCTGCACGGCCAAGAGGAACTGGGTTTGCTGAACAAGCAGCTATTCAATATTTTGTTTTCTCCTCATTGTTCAATGTGTGGCCTCAAGCCAAGCCCTGCTCTGAATACAGAACTGGTGCTTTCCTTAGAGGCTTTCCGACAGGCTCACCAAAAGCAGCGGCTGGGCAGCTCACAAGCACATTTATTGTCAAGCATCCTCACTTTCCAAACTGGAAGCTAAGAAACAGAGAAATCAGAACTGCATCTTTATGTCCCTCTGAGCACTTCTGTGAAGTCCCCCAAAGACCTGGTTTTCTAGGCCACTTTACGTGTTCTAAGCACAAGTCCTGCTGGGGCCCCCTGTGGCTGTGCATCACCAGCACTTCTGCAGCCCAGATCCCAGGTTTGTGTCTTGGAAAAAACCAGTGTAAGGAATAGACAGTTTGGGGTCTCCCATAACAAGCTGGCCTGAAAGGGGCTTGCTGACTGGACATTGGGCAGCTGACAGCACCCAAAAGTGAAGCAAGTTCTCCGATGTGGTATTCATTGTTCCATTTGTCTGCCTTCTAACTTCTGCCACAAGTGAGCAAAAGTCCTACAGAAACCACTTCCTTCTCTTCCCAGCTCACAGTTAACCACATCAAAAGGGGCTGGTGCACACAGATCAGAGACAAAGGCTGATGTATGTTCACTTCGTGAAGTACCTCAGCCATTTCAGTAGAGAAACCCTAGTCCATCTCCCTTGGACATGCAGCAGACAACATCTTCTATAACAATTAGAACTTGGGCAATTCAGGTAGATTCTCACATGTCTCACATGTCAAAAAAGTATATTTTTTGCCTTCACCAAGGCAAAATTCCTGTCTGTGATCCATGATGCAAGGGAGTTTGAGCTTCTTGTAAACAGATTCTTGCCTTTTTTTAAATACATTGACAAAACTGTGTATTTCATGACCTTGGAAAGAAAAATGTCACCATGGCACCTCCAAGCTCTCCCATGAACAAGGAAGAGCGTGACAAAGAATGAGGACAGAAAAATACAAACACTTCCCTATGCGGTCCCTGTCCTGCTGACTTCCAGCAGGATATGTGAGTCTCACTACATGGTCAGGGACTCGGCCCCTTCCACGGCCACATCAGAACCAGTATCCCAGTTGCTGGTACCTGCATTGCAGTGGTTCACAGAAAAACAATAAAGACACAGGAGGCGATTTTCAAACCTACCTAGAAAACTTAAGATCTTAAGTCTCATCTTCTTTCAAACAGTTACAAGCTCCAAAACATCTATACTGCTTCCAGAAAACAGGATTAGAAAAGTGTGTGCATTACCCCAACGTACAGATGGTGGGAACCATATAATGTGCAGATGGTAGGACCCATGTAGGTCATCTGACGTGCCCAGATCGTGCAGCCTTTCGGCAGCAGATTCAGGAAATGATCCAAGGGCCCAGCATGCCAGCCCCTTGCCCTATACCGTGCTTCTTCCCACACATAACATTACCCTTTTGAGGAAGATGGTCATTTCCAGAAATAGCCTAGGCAGTGTCCTCTGCAGTGCAGCAGTCTGTTTGGGGAACATGTACTTCTCTGCAAACACGCATCTTCTGCCCTCAAGAAACTGCCTTCAGATGCACTGGGGAAAATGAGGCTTTTTGAGTAAACACCACCTGACTGAACCGCACTTTGTTTGAAAAGAAACTGATGGCATTTGTATGGCTGTGGGCCAGGCCAGACTTCCTTCACTTCTATTTAGACTTGTTAGTTATTTCTCATGTTACAACTATACTGCTGCAATACTGTGCCTGGAGATGAAGGCAGGGGGAAATACACTTGAAAACAGGAAAATACATTAACACCACTGTTAGCTACATGTTGTACTAGGGAAACTGAGGCACAAAGACTCCACAGGCTGTAAGAAAATCAGGAAGAGAACCCAGATGTCCTTATATCTGGAATTGTATTCTGTCAACAGGGATACGCTCATCCAGCATTTGGGATATCCATGGAAAAGAAAGGCAGAGAAAAATGGAAGAGCTTTGATTTCTTCTGTTCTTACAGTTCTGGCTCACAAGCAGCAGCAACTAACATGAAGGCTGCAAGGTGGCTACCTCCCACAGCTCCCAGATGGCCAGGCTGCTTGTGAAGCAGCTCATGGACTGCTGCACTTTGTAGCCTCACTGTTAAAGGCAAACCAGAACTGGTGCCATGTTACCTTCCCATGCCTGTACGCTGCTTTAGTGCTGCCCAGGCACCCGGGCAATGACCACTGGAGTAGCAGTCCAACAGCAATCCCAATGTCATCTGTCCTTTCCCACAACTTCTCCCTTTTTGACAGTGTAACAGATGGTAGGAGATAAATGAGAAGCTTTCAGAAAATAATCGACTATTTTATGGAGAGGAACTTTAATCAAAACTGAGGCAAAAGAATTGCTCTCAGTCCACATGCCTGCTTGTCACAGAGCAAGCAGCAAAGCATAAACAAGTAATTAAGATAATGTTGGAAATCATCTAAGGCTACTTCAAACTGGATTCATAAAGCAACAGAACTGAAGTGAAATCACTTTCATATCAGAGAATGAAAGAACTGAAAGTACAGTAGGGAACACAGAAAAGAGAGATGGGAATATATCCAGCAAGATGGAAAAAGCAGGCCTGTTCTCTGTGAGCTGATCAACAAGGCAGTGTCTCATAGAGAAGAGATCCAGGCAAAGGCCAGCCAAGTGCACAGCCCCAGAGACCCACAGCCTCTGATCAAGAGAGCCCAAAATAAGTCAACAAAAACAAATGCTATCTTTGTTGGTTCAAAGAAGGTAGGGAGTAAGAGCCAACACTCTCAGGAGGAGAACAAATAGCAGCCAGTTTTCGAATTTGGGCAGAAGTTTGTCAGGAGGGATCAGGAGATGATGAACAGCAGGAACTCCAACAAGCAAGACAATTAACTCAGCAGCAGGACATTGACCAGTCTGTTTGGGTCAGAAATAGAAATGGATTTGAAAGCTCAATCAGGAGCAAGAAAGGAAAAAGTCAGTCTTACCTACAAACAGGGGGAGCAGATGGAAGCAACACTACAGGTGACAACCAATTCACTGCCGAGCACAGCACCAGGTCAGGTTAAACAAAACCATGAAGGATAAATCCCTGCATATGTTGTGGATGAAGCATTACACAGAGAAGATATAAAAAGGGTACAAATGTGCTGAGATGAGAAAAAAACCAAAACAACCGACAAAGAAGGAATTCGACTTAAACCAGAGAATTGCCTGCACACTGAATACAATGAGAAGAGAAAACAAGAGAATTGTGAACACAGTTGACCAGGTTTGGCCCAAATATCCTCCCCACCATCACAGGTCACCAAGTTTCTCTAGGGGCTGGGTCTAACAAGCTTCGCATTTCAAAAGACCCTGAGAACATAGGAACCAAAATCTGAAGTTTCCTGTCATCACACCATCACTGTGATCAGTGATGCAAATCAGCCCACAGCAGCTGCAGCACAGCTCTAACTGGGTAGTGCTGCAACACGAACAGCATGAGCCCTGACTAACTCCCACTGCTGCAAAACAGCACACTCCTGCAGAGGATTCCCCCAAATCTGGGAGGACAAAGGGATCATGAGCCTTCAGCCACAGAGAGTGACACTTCACAGCAGACATGCTGCAGCAGAGAATTACAGCTCAGTTGCAGATAACATCAACAACTAGGCCTACTTCTAGTTTACATAAAGGCCTCTTTGCACAACTTGGATAGTCTAAAGAGAACACAAATTACATTTTACAACTACTGAAGGTACAAAGTATAAATTGAGCCCAGAATTGTGGGTTTCTGCACAGACTCCCTGCCGCCCAGATATCCCTATGCACAGCTATATTGCTAATACACAAAAGAAAACAGGAACTGCAGCTCTGCAGGATCTTCTTCCTGGGAGGGTTATAAAATAAACAGGGTGACAAAGAGGAACACAGTGGGTTCCCCCATGGAAATTGCTACATCAGCTCTTGCACTTTTGGAGGCCTCATTCCTCACCAGGAAGTGGGGTTTATCCTTCTTATGCCATTTGCTGGGCTCACCACACTTTCTGTGTTTTCCCTGGTAATCTGCCAGTTGTACTGCAAAGCCAAGCACCACTGAGAAGACACTGTATACAAAACCTCACCTACATGGGGTACTTTTTATTTTCCAAATCGTGGCAGGATCTCACACAATGTAGTGCTGGCAGGTTCAGAAACTCCAGCATCACTAGGAGCTGCTTATCTACACTTGCAGATTGCAGCTGGGGCAAATTACATCCAATGGGCAGAGGGGATGTGCTGAGCCTGAACAGAGTTACATGACTATAGTCCTACCTGCCAGCCTTCTCTGAGCACCTGTATGCCAGTCCAAACCTACAAAGACAGTGGGATTTAGATATGGGGTGATCTGCCTCTTGTGCATGGACCTGCAGCAACCCAGTTTCTCAGCCCAACACTTACTCTGTCATTATGCTTTCTCAAAAAGAAGTCATGCACATACCTCACTATACTCAATACTGCTGGCCAGTCTCTCCTCAACTCCAGTCTCCCTCACTCTCTAAGAGAAAAGCAATCTTTAACAGCTCAGCTTTGTCCAGTTTCCCTTTCTGGAAAAATTAACCAGCATATTCAGGTATACCCTCTACTGGGAGGCAAGATCCTGTCTCCAAGTACTTCCAGACAAAGTTTCAACAGCAACATGAAGATTCCAGATACTAATCACACTGTTTGTACATTATCAAAACGAAGCATAACTCAAAACATGGCACAGCAGATCTCACACGTTCTGTTTTACACATGTGGATTTGTACTCTATGAAGCAAAGCCAGGTCCTGAGCCATGAATAGAGCTTCACTACAAGACACTACAAGGCTCGAGGCAGAAAGCAGCCTCTATCCCCCCCATATTACACAAGGGCCAGATTCTAACCCACCTACACACAGCGAGCCAAAACTCAACTCCCACTAGCAGTGGAGTGAGGTGTGATCCAGTGCAAGAGGATTAAAAAAAAAAACAAAACCAAAAAAACTCACAAGCAAATAAACAAAGTATCGTCCAGAAACAAGTAACAACTGATAGAGCCTAGGAAGCAGGAAAGCCCTGGACAGAAAGTCTCAGAGACCAGCTCTCTGGGACACGAATACAGGGGTAGGGGCTTTGTGCAGAAAAGTAGATCAACACGAGCTGACACAGTGATCTGCACTTTCAGGAATTTCTTACAAAAGACAGGCAAACCACTCAGCTACCTGTACACCCTCTCCCGCAATAAAATTGTAATTACAGCACTGTTCTAACTTCAGAGGCTCTAGGAAGGACTGAAAATTGCCAGGTACTCAGTCAGCAGCACGATGTGGGGGGCGGAGGGAGGAAACCTCTTTTGACAGAAAAGATATAATATATTAAAACTGTGCAATGCTCACCAACCCCCCTACTCCTCCCCTGCACAGTGAGGTACAGCTGCACAGCACTGCTGCTGTGCTAAATCAGCTTTCTTGTGCACCAGACACCCAAGGCTGACTTGCAGTTACACTTGCAGCCACATCCTTTCAGCTTCTGCACCCGTGTTGGTGAACCTGTGCCACATGAAGCCATCACCTAAGGCACCTAATGGGGTGCCTAATGCACACCTACACACCCACCCCTCAGTCCTCGCTCTGGGACACTGTGAGCAAATCAGGCTTAAAGCCAAGAATACCCGAGGGTTTCAGCAGTACAGTCCCCGTACCGACTCTCAAAAGAGCATTTCAAAGGATATGAGAGTGAAGGCCTACAGAGAAGATTCAGCACAAAACCAAGTGATGGGGTCTAGAAGCTTGGGAAAAAAGTTTCATATGGGTAGACGAGAGTGCAACAACAGAGAAAATGAGGAGCTGCACCAGCAGAACAGTCAGAAGGGCAAAGAAACCCAGACCCCCAGATTGCCAAGATAACATGCCCAAAATGCCTTACTATACTCACCATAGTTGCTGACTCCAAGCTCTGCGAGCAACCTGCTACCAGACTGTAGGTGTCTGAAAAGCCCTTGGGAAGCAGCCCCAGACACAAGGGAGGATAACGGGAAGAGAGGAAAATTAAAGGAAAAAGAAACTGGACAGAGATCAAACCCTCCCCCGTGGACCTGAGCAATAGATTCTTTGAGAGCCCTTAACAACATGGGCCTCCTGGGAGAGCTGAGGGCTCCCAGTGCTGCTGGGAGGATGCTTGGTATTTCCCCAGGATCAGACCAAAAAACAACAGGCATTCTACATGCCTGAAAGCCTATATAAAAACAAAACACAAATGACCATCTAATATTGTAATGTAATTTCGGATTTCGTTATAAATCTTAACTTCATTAAATTGATGGTATTATTGGGGGAAAAAATCATTTAGCAACCCTACTGTTTATTTTATTTCCTGCTGACACAATGATTTAAATTGATTAAAAAGTCTTCTCAATTATTTTCCAAAATGCATAAATATCAAACCAGGCTAATCCCAACTAACTATAATGAACCTTTCAAATAATTGGGTCTATTAGAACTGCACATGTAGGGTCCATGAGAGCAGTTTCCAGTGACATTGAGTGCAAGTTAATGTACCCACAGAAGTGCACTCCCAGCACAGACTATTTCACATCTCTAGCAATTTTTTAGAACTCAGGTTCTGCCCCAGAAACATCTTCAGAAGAAAGTAACATTAAATAAGTGATACTACACGCTGTAACAAACCTCTGTTCATTTTTCATCCCACTCCAAAAACCAGAAGATACTTTTGTCAAGAGCAAATTTAAGGAGGCAATATTCAATTCAAATGTAACATATGTTGGCTAACTGATTTACTTGGGTTTTTGCTTTTATCTATGTGTTAAGTAGGATTTGTTAAAAAAAAGGTTTCCCTTGTCTATTATAAACACGAGGTAACGACTGTGATTCTCCACATATTTTCCACAGGTGCGTAATTTTCCATACCGAAATATCCCCAAACTAAAGCAAAACTGTATTTTTAAACATATTCATGTTTTAACTCAAAGTCACTAGGTCTCTTAAATATCTACACAAAACCCTGAACGTTCATGTAGACAATGATTGCAGAGGGAAGCCCTCTGCAGCAATCTCCATGCCGCTGGTTGCACAATGGAGACAAGCAAAGGAAAAGAGAACCTGAGCCACAACATCCTTCTTTAAAATTGCATCACATGAGTTAGAAATCATGAAGCAATGTTTTCCATCTTCTCTGCGCCCCCCTGTTTGGGATAGAAAAGAATTATTTTGCTGGGACTGTGAGACCACCACAGTTCTGTAAGAATAAGATTTGCTCCACCACTGCCATCCAGAGCTGGGCTGTCTGCTCCTCAGAACTTTCTGGGTGTTTGTGCAATGACACCACAGAGCCTGTCAGGAGGAAATAGCTGTCATGTCTGGGCTACAAATGCTGAAGGGAAATACTTGGATTTAAACTATGAATCAAACAAGCAACTAGGCTTCGTACATACCCTGAACCACAAAATCATGGATTATTTCGTTCAATAAAGACCATCAACAATATACACGTGCCAATTTGTAAAAGTGTGTAAATAAAAAAAAAAAAAAAGAAAACATCGGCGCTTTCCCAAGGTTGCTTGAGAGACATTTTTACAGGAGGCTGTTAAAATTACAAGATGTGCATGAGATCTAAATGCATAATTTCTCTACACTAATTAAACATTTTGAGACAAAAGCAATCTAAGAAAATCTCTCGTCCACACATGAAATGTAAGTTTTGTTCCTCATCAAGGACTTGATATTTAATTCAAAGTCCATTCCAACTCCACTGACAGAACTTACTGAATTGCTCCTTTGATTTTAACAGGAAGAGATGATACAGAGCCTTCCTTAAACAAGGCTGATGCTATACTCAGCATCACACAAAAGACACTGCAGTGAATTTGGAGGCACCCTAAACTTCACAGTTGTCACTTCCCGGCTCTTCAGCCATCTGGAAGGCCTGCCATCTCCTACAGCAAGTGCAAGCTGCTACGACTTGTGCTAAAAGAAACTTCCATTTCCAACTGTGCATGGAAGGTCTGAGCTCCCCAAAAGACCCACTCTGGTTTCTGCCTGGAGCAGACCTGACACTGGTCATGCCCTGAGGCTGAAACAACCACGGGAAGCAACACTCTGGGTAACAACGCTCTCAACTCTAAAGATTCAATCTGGCCTTAGTATTCCTTGTATAAAGAAGGTTTTAAGTAAGACTAGAAAGTACCTTTTCTGCTTCTCTGTTGCCTTTCCCCCCACATGAATATATTCAGCCTGTCAGGCTCAAGGGCCCAGCAAGCTGGTGTCAGCACAGAGCTGCCCCAGGAGAGCTGTGCCTGGGGCTCTGTGCTGGCAGGGCCTGCTGAGCACCCTGGCCCCAGGGACAGGGAGTGCTCTGCATCCCTCTCTAGCCTACAGGCTGCTGGATTCAGTGCTAAGGAGTTCCTGAGGGGGATGTGCTTCCAGCCCTCCTCTGGAGAAGGGCAGGTTGCCATGACAAAGGCCTTTGAGACAAAGAGGTGTGGGATGGAAAAATAGTATGTGGGAAACCTAGAGGGAAAAATACCGACCTCAATTCAGCATTTGCCATCATTTTCCAACACAAAGTCACAGGACTGGGGGCTTTGGTTCATGATAAACAGTAAAGAGCTACAACTGCCCTCAAATTAGGAGAGGCTGGATGAAGTAGGGAAGCAAATACAAACATTCAGCATACAAAGAGCTCAAGATATGCTGATCCTGATGAAGAAAACTTCCCCACAGCAAGGTGTCCTAATATTGCTTCAAACAACCTTTATTATCAAATGCTGCCGAAGCAGAATCACTGCAAGCAAAGGCACCTTTCCCTTAGGCCTTTACAGGTCCTTCCCAATGGCCTTAAGAAAGTCTTAATCACCTGAGCCACCTGCCACCATTTTATGGATTGCACAGGCCTTGCTGCAGTAAAAGCAAGCTTGCAAATGCCTTTTTAAAGGCATACTTTATGTTTGTAAAGTTTCTCTATCTCAGAAGGTCTCAACAAGGTCTGAACAAATCTACAGAAGGTAGCAAACAAAAATAAAAAGAACAGGAATGAGAGGGAAGAGGCAGATGTAACCACAGCACCAGGCAATAGGCTTAATCCTGTTGTCTCTTCTAGATTTAAGAAACCAAGAAACACGGCATTGTATAATAAGAAAAGTGTCAAAAACATGAAGCTCTACAATTACCAAGCTATCAAAAGCTGGGAAATCCCACTGCCCTGAAAGGCAGACTGAAAGACAGCTTCGTTTTCCTGAACTGAATTTTTAACATGTTGTACATTGCAGTCAGTCATCTCCCTCTCTCCCATTTGTTTTAGGGGATCCATTTCAAAACATTTCCTTGCTTTGAATCATGTCTGTCATTACAATCCCAAAGCACCCAGGCTGCACATGTACTATCCCTTAAAAGCAGTGGTTTCTGGGTTGGAAAGACATCAGCTGCACATAATGGGAATAGCTATTGCCTACCTCCTCCCTAAACCTTATGAATGGATCTCCCTATTCCCCCTCCCTCTGCAGCATCTGAGCCTTGGCATGGCATCAGCTGGCAGTGCCACTTCAGATCCAGCTCCCCTGTGTCCCCTCTACTTCCAGTGCTATGGAACCAGAATGGACGCTGCACTTGTGTGCCCCAGCTCTGAATCCCTCCAGCTGCTCAGACTCTTCCCATTTTCCCAAGAGAGCAAGTTTCTCTCCACTGCCTCCATCTTTCTTCTGGAGCTTCACCTCCCCTCCTGCCCCCATCATACCTGGTGGCAATACTGGCAATGCTGCCACTGCCGCTGTATTTCCGTGCCCGGCTCAGCCTCCGCGTGGGCTTTGGGTCTTGTAGTCCAGGGCTTGGAACTGAGGGGAAGGTCGAGGCATAGCCATGTTCGCACTCTGCAAGAGAATCAACAGGCAAGGCATTAAAAACAAAAAACAAACAAACAAAAAAAAAAGAAAAAGAAAAAAGGGAAAAAAAAAAAAAGAAAGAAGTCAGCAGGCAGGCCTCACCACTAACCCATCGGCCTAGCTGGGGAGGCCTTTAACCACAACAGCTCAGGGAAATGACTGAGGATATATTCACAGGGAAGTCGACTGGGAGTTGGAGAAAAGGGAGGAAGGGAAGTATAAAGTCTCTGCCAACCCTGGAGGAAGGACACCACCACCCAAACACTGAAAATATCAAAAAAACCCACGACAGTCCAGAGAGCGCCTCATCTCTCTCCTCCTGCCCAACCTATCTGAACCAGGCAAACCAGATGTATTTCACCGTGCCACTGATGTGTCTGCTGAGCCAGAGCCATCCACCACCATCCCTCCTGCCCAGTGGAAAACTTTCACACCAATCCCCCCTTTTCCTCCCAGAAAACACATCCACATCAATCTCCCCCACTCTGCAAAAACCTTCCACCTCACCCACCACCTCCAGGAGGACTCACCAGCCCTATCCTTCATCCAACCCCTCACCGTTGGGGATTTACCACCATCCCACCAGCACACATTCGCTCTGATCCCTCCTCCGGGGTCACTCTCCCTCCTCGGCGGGGATCTGACCCCAGCCCCGTACCCCTCACGGAGGGCACCCATCCTCCCCCCATTACCTCTCTCCCTTCGCTCCAGATACTCGGCCGCCTCCAGCAGCCGCTGGATGTTGATCATCTGGACCTGCTCCATGGCCGGGGGGCTCCGCAGCCCCGGGCCGCCCTCCGCCCCCACGCTCCCGGCTTCCCCGCTGGAGACGGGGGCGGCTGCGGTGGGGAGGCGCCGGGGACCGCCGTCTCTGCCCAGTGCCCGGGCCTCGTCACACCGTCCCGGGGGCGGCTCTCCTGCGAGGGCGAGGGGCGGCAAGCGAACACGCGAGGAAACGCCGGAGGGAGGACCCGCTCCGGGATGCTCCCGCCGGGGANCGCTCACGGGCGGGCGGAGCGGAGCGGCGCGGAGCGGAGCGGGGCGGGCTGGGAAATGCAGTTCCCGGGAGCACCGAGGCACCACCGGAGCGCGTCGGGGGCAGCGACGCACGCACGACACTCCCGGGGTCTGGGTGTCCCCACGCCTGAGGCGATGGCTCCGTGCCCAGCCAGACCCCGAGGTGGTGGTGGTCAGGTCACGGAATCACAGAGTGGGTCACGTTGGGACGGACCACCGTGGGTCAACCTCCTTGCTCGAGCAGGGTCACTCCAGCGCACGGTGTACAGGATTGCATCCAGATGGCTCTGGAGTATCTCCAGTGAAGGAGACTCCACAACCTCTCTGGGCAATCTGTGCCAGCGCTCAGTTACTCGCACAGTAAAGTTCTTCCTCATATTCAGGTGGAACTTCTGGAGTTTCTACCCGCTGCCACTTGTCCCACTGCTGGGCACCACCAAACAGAGCCTGGTCCAACCTCTGACACCTCCCTTCAAACAGAGAGACACTGGTAAAGTCCCTTCTCAGTCATCTCTTCTTGAGGCTGAACAGGCCCAGCTCCCTCAGCCTTTCCTCGTAAGAGACGCTCCAGTCCCCTGTTCACCTTTGCAGCCCTCCACTGCACCTGCTCTCGGAGCTCCATGTCTCTCTTGAATTGAGGAGCCCAGAACTGGACACAGTACTCCAGGTGATGGCTCCATGCCCACCCACATGGAACTGAGAGGGCTGTGGCAAGGATAAAGCAGAAAGGCTACAAAGATAAAGCCACAGCCAGTGTGGAAACTTTCCACATCTCACCTGTGGAGATGTAACTAAAAACAAGGTGCCAGGAATTCCCACCTGGGGTGACTGATACATTGTTTTTCACGGGAAGCTGAGGAGCAAGACCCATTTTTCAATGTACACAGAGGCTTTAAGAGCATAGAGAAGAGATACCACAGACAGCAAACTCACTGTACTTGAAGCAGCACATTAACAAGGAACAACAGTGACCATCTCAGCATCTTAACAAATGCTGTCACACACCCTTCAGTATGATCACTCCTTCCAGAATTTTAATAATGTATTTACATCCTGATTTTCATGGAGGTACAAACCCTTGGATCACTTCTGTCACCCTGAATTTTACCAACTTCAACATTAGCGGGAATGGAGCTTAAAAACCTGATAGTATATAATTGTATCATACCAGTCTCTAAAATATTTGACTTACTCAAAAAGGACGCACTCAGAGAACATTCAAGATCAGAATTAGAACATTCATACTAAAAATCTGAATCTCCAACTGATTCTGACTAAGAAATCCTCCAAAGACTGGTTTGTAGTTCTGATTGGCATTATTTTCTGAACCTTTAGACCCTGACTTACTACATTTGCAAGCATTCCTCCATCACAATGGGAGATAGAGAAGTAGCTTGAAAAAAAATCCCAGAAAAGCAGAGATTCTCAATCAACGGCTTATGTCTAGTAGTAAGGGCTTTAGGCAGAGCACAAAGTATCAAGAGACTCATGATGGAGTTGCTAGAGTTGGCAGCACTCAACTTGGGAAGGCCTGAAAAAAGTGGATTCAGGGTAGCTAACTTTTCACACAATTTGCTGATTTGCCATTTCTGAGGTTTCCTCAGAAGACTGCAGGCTTGTAGCTGATGGAGGTAAAAATAATACCACTGTTCGGTTCTCGCACAGACCTTATCATCTCTGAATCTCTAGGGGTTGATTTATTTTGTTTCTCTTAAGGTGAGATAGCTGAAAAATAAAGGAAGGTGAGACACCTCCAGGGACATCCCTCCCTCGTTCTGGGAAAGCCAGAAAATCCCCTCTCCAGCCCTTGCTCGGAGAGGACAGTCTCCACTCATACTACACCCAGCCAGACCACAGCATGTGTAAAGACTGGCTTTTGTCCGGGGGAAAACTCAGGGAACGAAATATTCACTCTCCCCACCTCATGTTTCTACACTGGAAACTGCCCATAGAAGAGACTGGTAACAACACATGGAAAATCCCAAACCTGTGCAGTCTCAAGGACTACTCATAAGTCTTGGATTAGGGAAAAGGACACAGTTGCACAGACATCTCCACAACAGTGAGGTTAATGCAAGAGCATTTCTGGGTTCTAACTGTGCTTCCTTTAACCCACTTCCAAAACCAGGGAGCCATCTGCCTCCCAGGATTAGCAATACTAAACATTAAAAAACCCAAACCCCACAACTCCAACCCCCCAAACTCTTCATGAAGCCCCAAAATCACCGCAGAACAGGCCCTCGTGAGCATCCACTGCCACTAGCTTTTCTGATGGCACATTGGGAGATACGTGGTGCCACTCTAGGGATTAAATAGGGAAAGCCATGGCTGGAAAATAAAGGGGTAGGTTAGGAGCATATCAGAGTGTCAGCCTCATGAAGGTAAAGTTCAAGATACAAAACAAAAGAGTATAAAAGAGGGGGACCCTGAATTAAATCAGCCCTGGAATGAAGTAACTGCAGGATCAGTTCTGTGTGAAAGGATGTAGGATAAGCTCTTGCATTTACACTTCAGCTCAGCTTCCAAGTCTTTTTTTCTGAAGTAAACAATGTACAATTAGAAAAAAAAATCTATGTGAAACAAAGACAAATTTGGGAATAAACTGTGGGATGTTTCCCCAAAGAAGGAGCCCTAGAGAAGAGGCAAGTCAACTGTGGAGCCACAGCAGATCTGTAAAATCTTGCAGTTGCCATCCCAAGTGCTCATGTGGGCAGGTCAGCCTGCAAAATGCCATAGTGTGACAGAAACAAAAGTGGGTGGAAAGTGAATAGCGTGAAGAGGTCCAATGCCGTTCAACTGCTGACCAAAAAGCCCCCAAAGTCAGATTTTAAATGTGGTTGAGCAATCCACAGGCAACACTGGGGAGGGGCTAAGGGAAGAGTATTTAAGGGGAGAATGAGATCATTTAATTTAGTGGCTTTGAATGATCTGTAAGTACAGTTTTCTGATTATAAGTGCTTGCTGCTTGGCATCCCTTCTGGCAGCTGTGATTCACTTTCATTGTGTGTTCTGCTGCTTCGCCCTTTAGAAAGGGGCTTTCTACATTTTATTAAATGGCACTTCGGCAACCCTCCATTTCCAGCCTTAATAATGGATTTGTTAATCTCCCTGATAGCCTTTCCCTCCTCCTTAGCAATAATTTAAATATCCAAGAAGAAATCTGCAGTGCAGAAATCAATTAATATTTACATCTGAAATGCTGCTGTACTATTTTCATCAAGTACAACAGATGTGATCTGTTTTTTATCAACATCACCATCACTTGCATTAAACTAGCAACTTCCATCAGGGAAATTTTTTAAGAGCTTTCCAGAAAGTAATGTTTTAAGCCTCTCAAATCCGAAATGACTTTAGCTATTTTCTTTCCACTCTGCAGGAAGGGAAACTGAGGTGTAAGCAGCATAATTGCTCACACGAAGGCACACCCTAAGTCAGAGGTGGAACAGGAACATGCCTCACGAATCAAGATGCCCAGCCCTCCGCTTTGAATACAAAGCTTAGAAATAACACAATGCTTTGCAACGTGGAAGTTATTTTCAACAAGGGCAATCCCTTTGGCTAAGCTGTCTTTTTTTTCATTCTGTATTTGGCTTTTGCTAAAATCCTCCTATCCCCAACCATTTGCATTTTCTGGGAGGAACATCAAGATAGCACAGTCATAAGTGCTTCCTTTGCCCAACTTCACACAGACCCTCCAAACTCTTAATATTGTTTTCAAATCCTTGAAATCTAACACTTCTGCAATCAAAGCATGAACAGAGATCCCCAGTAGGAACCATTTTCTGGCACTCTCAAAACAGGGCAAAGATTCACTGATTCCCCAAACATGTACTCCCACTGGTATCTGGAACCCATCCACCACTGAGGACAGATGTTTCTCAGAACCAAACCACTGGGATAGCCAAGAGTTTGAACAGGAATAAAGTCCACACTCTGATTCAAAGACCAAGCTCTGCCAAACAATAAGGTAAAAGCCACAGATCTAATAGCTCTTTGGGCTACTTGCTCCTTCTCTCCAGGAGATGTGCTCTGTTTTCACACCTGTGTTGTGCCCAAATTTATACTGAGTCACTGACTTACTCTGTGACTTCGATTAAGTCACTTAACTGATCCAGCTGCAAAATTAAAAGGAATTCCCATAAGAAAAAAAAATATGGACTCCTTCAGCTAAATAACAAGAAGGTAGGGATCTTCAGCCAGTGGCAGAAGGTGCTTCTCTGCTGGCTCTCAGGATGCCCTGCTGAGACGTGATGTGATCAGTTCTCAGCAGTGCTTCTGGCACAGTTCCATGGTTTTACCTCCGCCCTATCATTTCTCCTGCTGTGGCTTCCTTCTGAATTCTATGCTGAGGTCCAAACAGCATGAGTCAAAATACCCCAACCTGGAAGTGGCTAACACATGAATCACTGTGGCCAGGTCATGAACCAGGAGGAATGAAAGGGGTTTACTGTGAGTTGGATGAAAAATATATAAATAAAGGGGTCCTGCTCTATCACATCACCATAAGATCCAAGACATCTACACTGACCTTGAGCCACATGTTCAGCTTTCATTGATTCAATGGGAGCTCTCCACACAGACCAAAGGCAGTCTCAGCTTCTTCTGCCCTCTGCTAATTACAGGGCTCTGATATTTCTCTGTTTCGTCAGAAAAAGACCCTAAACAGCACATCAACAATGGAAGGAGCCCCACGATGAAGATATTGTTAACTCATCCCCAAGGCTCAGTTGTCCTCTCCCTCAGAGAGAATTATTCAAGAGCAAAGGACAAATCTGAGACCACCCATTTGTTACTCCTTGTCAGAAGATCAATAAACACAGCCAGCACTTGAAGAAGATCTAGCTGTCTCCTGCGAGGGCACAAAGTCCACTGTCCCATGCATGCACACCTCTGTTAGACTTGTGAACCTGTCAACCCTATTACAGCAACTTGATTGCCTTCATGCTTTTGGAAGAGGATATGGCAACACAGGTCTGTATCTGTAGTGACATCAGAATGTATTACACACCATGTCTGTCACAGATAAGTCATCGCATCCGAAGGATTCATCACGTGTTTGTGCAACTCCTACTGACAAAAACATGAGTCCACATACACAAAGGGGATGCTTGACACATACTAAACCTCAGGTGAGTTTACTCCAGGTCCCTTTAAAAACATCTTCCAAATTCCAGCATTTCAGCTGCTACAGATTTTCAGCCACGCTTATTAATGAAGTGGCATTTGCAGAGGTTACAGATGTATCAACAGAGCTGCCCTCAGCACAACTTTCATTTCTGAAAACAGCCACTGTAACTTTTTTCATGTGACGTTTCTATTCCTTAGATACCAAGCTTAAATTTCTAGAAACAGGTCATTTGGAAACCTGTACATGTCAGTTAGCAAGGTGTGTTGGGATTGGGTTTTGTAGTCTCACCATGAGAACTGCAGCAAGAAGGCAGGCAGCACTGTTATTCACTCCTAGAGACTCAACTGGAAAAATAATTCAGTTATATTTCAGTAGCTAAAATACTCCAGCTTACCCAAGGAGTCTGATAAGAGGATTCTAACCTTCCCTGCCACCATACTGTAAAATAGGTAATTTTTATTCTAATATTTTAAAAGGTAAGTGAATACTATAAGGGTGGTGCTGAGAGGCCACTCCTGAACAGTCTCCCCCTGCCATAGCCCTGACAGTACATCCTACCCTGCTCCATGGCTCTCTGCCCCGTGGTTCTGTTTCCACACCACCCAGCCAACTCATGACCCCTCTGCTATTACTCATGACCACAACGATGGGATGTGGCACCTATAAATGTAAATCATAATCATCTCCATATTTCTCCCTGAGCTTCAGGCAGGTAGGAAACTCCTGCCTTATCTGAAAGTCCTGCCCTAGACATGGAAGGCTCCGCTGTCTGCCTTGCACCACTGACCTGCAAACAAGGGTAGGTGTGTTTTGGAGGCTGAAAGCATCCTTGTAGCTGCTCCTCTATCACCAGAAGGTATGACATGCACATCTGGGATATCCAAGCATTTGGATCCACAAGAGAAGTTGTGTCCACCTCTCAGGAGGCCCCTCTACCAAAAAGCATCTGCTCCTGATGAGGACAGTGTTTTGAGAAGGTGAATAACCTGGCACAGCCACCAAAGGCTTGGAAGAATGAATGAGGACACTGAGTGTGGTTTATCAGAAACCATAAAATTATGAGGAAAACCACTTGAGTCCTCTGAGCCCTAATAGCCCTCCCTTAAATTCCTTCCTTTGGCTACCTAAGCCCTTCAGCTTCCATACCACTGTGATGCTGATCCCAACCAGCATCCTGGTGCTTTACCCAGCTCTGTCCCTGTCACCTATCCTGGCCAGGAGGAGACAAACATCTACCTGTCACCTCTATTTTTTTAAGACTCTGTTTCCTTGGGGCAGGGCACTGTCACTCCCCTGCGTGTACAGCACCTGGCACAACAGGGCTGTGACTCAGCCACCTTCCTGATGGGAGTTAACACCAAAATAGCTCATTACAGCCCTGCGTAACACCGTGGTCAAATAACCTGGGCATCCTGCAGGAAGCAGGCAAGCACCAAGTCTGACTGCAACCAAGTCTGGCAGTCTCCATCACCAAACTTTTTTGAGCTGGCCTTCCCTGTTATTGCTAATTGCGAGGTCAGAGACTGTAATGAGAAGTGACCAGCCATTAGCAACGTCTCTGCCAGGCTGCCAGCACTGGGTGCACTGAGGAATCACCCCTGCTCTGGCAGGAGAAAGGGCACAGCATTCTCTTGGTGTAATAACCTGAGCTCTGCACGCAAATCCCTTCCCAGAAAGGAGATGTATATACATTGGGATACAACCCTCCTGCTTCCGCAGCTGTTCCTTAGTTTAGATAGGGCCAGTAATGCTCAGAGGTTGTTTTCCAATCCCAGCAGCATTTTTCTTTGTTTGGGAGCAACACGTAAAAGCTGCCTGGTTTATGACAGTCACGTTCTGAACAGCACGTTCACCAGCTGAACCTTTGGTTAAATGGGACTTTTCACCCTAAAATGTCCTGATTGCAAATTAAAATATTGAAAGGTTTTGCAGAATTGCCTAATAAAAGTGATGATTTTCAACATTATGACCTCAACAATTACTAGTGAAAGCTTCAGTGAAAACAAGTGCTCAGGAATGGAGTTGTTTAGATGCAAACACCTCTTTTAAAAATACAGCAATAAAAAAATCCTGTATCCTGCTGTCCTACTCATTTTCCAGCTCCAAAAAAGGAGCCATAGAAAATGCTGCATTTTTAAATGGAGCGTATAAAAGATCAGATACTATCCATCTCAACGGCAAGGAAAATTCTATCTCCCCCACCCCGAAAAAAAGCCATAATTTTGACAGTTCCCCTTCACAACAAGAGCGCCCGTTGAGAAACAAACAAACCCAAACCAGCGGTCTCACACTATTTCCAAACCAGGGGTGCTGCTGTTTTCACACGCAAACCCAATTCTTGCTGGTGTCTCCTGTCATTTTCCTGCTCTCGCAGCTGCTGCTCGCGGTGCAGCTCAGCTCCTCAGACGCTTGGCTTTGCAGATTCATTACGAAACAACAATTAGCACGTGAGAAAAAAAAAAACCACCCCAATATTAACTCAACTTTTAAAAACAGAAAAGCAGCCTGGATTTGTTGTGGGCGAGCAAAGAGCAAGGGCTTTTGGCTGCAGCTTTAGCGGCAGGGCAGCTCCTCCGCAGTGGGATCTCTTTCCCTGGAAGCCTGCGTGCACGCAGCTTTTCCCGCAGAACAAGGGCACCCTATATCGTCACCTGCACGGGACCTATAGCTGCCAGAGGGGATGAACGGCGAGGAGAGGGTGACGGTGCGATGGAGACGCGTGGCGAGGGACTCGCTGATCCCTTTGTAAAGTTAAACGGAAAAGAAAACGCAGCACATGCTCCGCGGAGGAAAAAGGGGGGAATAAAAACCCAAACGTAAAGCCGAGGAGGGCAGAGGACAAAAAAAAAAAAAGAGTAAAATACTGAAT
>VZTG01000491.1:1295672-1403400 GCA_013397845.1 Melanocharis versteri
CCTTGGTGGTGGCACCGCGCCCCCGGGGATGGTGGCACTGGAGGTGCCAGTGTAGCGGTGGGGGCCCAGCTGCACCCGCCCCCAGGACACGGAGGCACAGCCAGGCCTGCCCTGCCCCTTGTCACCTCCCGCCACTGCCCGAGGGTCTGTCCCTGATCAGGGACCCTGCGTGACAGGCGGGCTGGGGAGCCCGTGCTGCGCCGAGCCCTGGGGGCGATGGGGACAGCACTGCAGGCACGGCCCCGAACTCCAAAGGGGCCCCGCGGCATGAAGCACCAGCGGTTCAATGCCGAATTACTCCTCTTCTATTAAGCAGTGCCCCCCAGAAAATTCTTTCTGGGTTCAGACTCTAAAAGCAATTAATAAATTAATTTTTTTCCAAAGTAAATCGAAGGCGGAGAGCAGGCAAGGGATGCACCAGCCTCTCTCACCCCTTCCATATCCATCCCTGCAGACCTGGGGTCAGGGCCGGGCACACTACAGCTTGTTTTCCCCTTGTTTTGCAGTCAGGGAGGAGAGAAAGAGCAGCTGCGCCCGGAGGAGGCAGCACAGGACCTGACCCAGACTGAGGAGAAGGGCAAGGATTTGCACTTCCAGGAGTCATTTGCAATCTCGGGTTCATGAATTTTGAGGGGGTAGGCGGAGTGGACTCCACTAGCACCAGGCTGGCAGCAAGTGACCTCCAACACCCTCCTGGCTCCCCTTCCAGCCGCGACAGCAACACCTGAAACACGGTGCTACGTTTGCAGCACAAAACCCCGCTCCTGCCCGGCCGGTCGGGTTGGTCTGCTTCCATCGAGGAGCCCCGTGGGAGCGGCTGGGGAGAAGCATCGCCCCAGAGATGTGCTGGGGCGTGGGGACCTGCTCACACCTGGCTGCCGTGGGGCTCCGTGGGTCTCGCCGGGCTCACCGGCCTCCCAGGGACCGGAGCTGGCTGGAGAGAAGAGAGGTCGTGGTGGCGTTTAGAAGTGTTGTATTAGTAAGTGTTAATTGGTACCTGGAGCCCGCAGCATCACGGGGACCTGAATCATCCGAGAGGGGACGGTGCCCCAGACTGCAGCGCATGCAATGAAATCCCTGCGGCTCCCAGTTGCTGGGGGCCAGCAGGCTATTTTTGGGAAGCATGGCTGCAGGATTTCATCGGTCACATGCCCTTCCCACGGCACATGCCGGGGCTGGGCCAGCTCCCCGTGCAGTGCGGCTCAACACAGCTTCTCCCGTGGCCATATGGCACCTCCTCCGTGCCGGCAGCACCACATGGCTGCTGCCACATCAACAGTGCCACGACTTGTCCCATCACTGCATTTGGCAGCCCAGAGCGGGCTGATGTAGGGGGAGGGCACGGAGCATCATCTAGATTTAGTTGTGGCCTGGAGAAGAGGGGAGAAGGCGGCAGAGCCTGGTGTGCCGGGAGCACAGTGGGACAGAACGCCGCTGCCAGGCTCAGGTGTGCTCAGCACCCGCAGGCGACTGGCCATCCCTAAGAGCAGGATTTCAGCTGGGAAAGCAAGGGCTGGCCAGAGCAGAGGTGGAGATGGGAGCCAGGCTGAGCCAGAGGGTACATCCAGGCAAGTGAAGGACTCAGAATGTACTCAGCTTTTATTAACTCCACTGACTAGCTGAGATAAGACACGATTCCTGCTTTACAAGCCTGCATGGCAAACACTCCCATTAAAACATCAGTCAGAAAGTCTCTGGCTTTCTAATTGTGCAGGGACTGACCTGGGAGTGTGACTGCCCTAATCAACCCCAGTTGCAGCCACTGCAGGCCTGGGCACAAACAGCTGTCCAGCTTGGCTGGACGCTGAGGGCACCTCTCTACTGGCTTACCATCGGGCAGAAGGCTTTCTCTGACCTCACCTTAAAGTACAAGAGGTCATTACTGAAAGCACACCAAAGGCAGCAGAGGCAGCCAGCATCAGATTGCTTAAAAGTCAGATGATTTGAAAATCTCAGCCCCTCTCCCAGAAGATGAGGATGCATATGGCAATCCAGAGTCCATAGTGTAGGTCTTGTGCCTAATGGCAGCATCCTCTGTTAGCTACTACATTTCCTGGTCCTCCTTCTGCACCTGCACAACACTTCTCTAGGGATTTTTGGAATGCTTTGTATGAATTGGTGCTGATTCAGCCACCAATAGCAGGTACCACTTTTCCCAGTGTGACATCCCGGGTTTGAAGCCAGAATAATCATAATTTTGATTCCTTTCCCTTCTAGCTTAGTTCCAAGATAATTTCTCTTTAGAGGGACTTCCACAGAGAAAAGTATTCCCAAGGGAATGGTGCAAGGGCAGGCATTCCAAGGGAACTGGCTCAAGAGGAATGAAGGCTTTAGGGCACGTGGACTTTGGGATACCAAAAAAAAGGTGGGCAGTGGAAAGCACACAGAATCAGAGAGACATCACAGAAGGAGTGAATAGGGAAGAAGTTTTGCAGTATTGCCAGCTCTGCGCATCCAGCAGCCATGGTTCAGCACCCTCATCCACGGCAGCCTTCTAAATACATCCAGTTAGGGGCATGCTCTCTTTATTTCCCTTCTCTTGTACTTTGTTCAACCTTTGAGCTCATCCTGAAGTCGCACTGTCAATTTTTTCTCTGCAAGGCGATGGAGAAGCTGCTTCTTGGATAAAAGTGGAAGATCTGAGTGCAGGCCCATGGAAATGGGAGTTGGGGTGAGATGGGGTGAGCCACTGGCACAGCCCCTGCTTCCAGGCATGTGGCCAAGGCAGCGCTCACAACGTGGGAGATCCCCAGACCTTTTATCAGCAACTTGTGGCTGCAGACTGCCCTCAGTACAGCGTGGCACAGTGAAGGCAGCGTGGCCCAGGGGTGCAGAGGTTGGGTGCCCACAGTGATGTTGCCAAATTCACACCTGTAGAAGTGGGGAAAATATCCACCGCATCATTTGGGGATTGAGCTAGATAAGAGGTAAGATTGCTGGAGTGCTTTATTTTGCAGCGCTGCATAACATAGCAAGGTGTGGGTTTAGGTGCAAAGCTGCCAGGTGGTGTGAGGTGCCATGAGAAACCCCTGGGGCAGAGAGTGAGCATCCCTTCCCCTCTGCCATGGGGATCATCTCATGTGCGTGTCATCTCATGTCGGCCCGTGCTGGGCTGAACAGAGGAAGACAGAGCTACTGCTCTGAGCACAAATGGTAAGTCTGCTTTGGTATTTTGACCTTGTTCGGGTGGTATCACACACAGCAGCTGTTTCCCCACATCACAGGTGTTATCCATTCAGTTTGTTCCAGTGGCAGCACCAGTGTAAATCACCCCCTGGACAGACCTGGCAGGGTTTGGAGGGTTTTTAAAGGGTGGGGGCCGGGACAGCCCTGGGTTTTGGTCTGCAAAAGCTCCTGGGAGCACCTGCTCTCTCTCCTTTCAGGCTGATCCCAATGTAATCCTTTTATAAAATTTCACCTGCCTTTAAAAGTCTGCTGCAGTCCTTTTGGAAGGACTAACTCATTTTCCAAGTGATAGTTGTGCTGCCTGTCTGCCACGGGCAGGCATTTCTTACCGCACAAGAGTGATACAAAGATATTGAAAAATTGTTTGGAGGCTATCATATTTTTTTTTTTTTAATGGACACAATTGTTGTGGTGGTGATGGGCTAGAGCTGGTCTGGAGCAGCTGTACCCTGGAGGGGGAGCAGATTTCTGATGGAACCTGGGTGACTCCTAAAACCTCGATTTTGCTGTTGGACTCAGGAAGTTTTCAGTGTTACTGGCATCACTCCTTGAGGTCAGCTATGTGCCCCAGCCCAATGGCGAGTGCAGGTATTACCCCTCTCCTCGCCCAGGCATGATTTAATTGGGGTGCAGAAATCAGCCCACACAGAGAGATACACAGAGGTCAGTGAAATCTCTTCTTTCTTCTTTCACTAGTCAATAATTAATACATGCAGCTCTCCCCTGGAGCACTGGCTCCAGGCTGTCCTGCCAGGCCCCCAGCTGCCACCTGCTATTGCTGCCTGTTGTCCCTTGTCCCAAAGCGTGACACGGGACTGTGATTTACAGCAGGGCCACACATCCTTTCTGTGGGGCTGGTAGATGTTTGCAGCCAAGGGCTCAGTCTCCTTAGGGATGCTGTCAGAGCCTGACTCTCACTTGGCCAGACCTGGAGTGGGGGGGATGCATCCAGCCCTCTTATGAAGCCATCATTACAATGGCCTTTCACTTCCCCAATTGGTCCCTAGATTAAACAAGAGATCAGGATAACTTAGAGGTGCCCCAGGAGAAAGGCCCTTGTCAGGGTTTTGAGTGCCTGCTCCAGCAGCTCTCATGTATAAGGTGGGTCCTCAGTCCCTTGAGCAATCCCGATCCTTTGCTGGGGCTGGGGAAGCTCCGTGGTTCTGCCGGGTGTCTCTGGCTGCCCACGCTGCCGCATCGCCTCTGCGATCTGTGCTTGATGCTCTCTTTTTGGTGCGTGCTAGAAATAAGTAAGCTACAAATAGTGGTGATGGTCCCTCTCATCTGCTCCTGCCTTGCCCAGCCGTACTGCTTATCTCGGATCCATTTATGATGCTGTTATTTACAGTTTCATCCTGCTAGTACCTCTAAAGCTTCTAGTTAATTTCCTTTGAAATCCCTCCTTAGAAGCTGCCTGTGTGGTGCCCCCTGATCTCCTGATCTCAGCATTTGTCAGGCAAACCTGAGCTATGATCTCTGCTTTTACAATACGCTTTTTTTTCACTTCCAGCCTCCTAATTGCTCTCCCCACCCACCATCTTTGTAATAGTAGGTTTTCTGTCTCAGAAGCTGGGAGATGACATGAGCTCTTCTTGGCTCCTACTAGTTCTCTGCCGTTCACACTTGGCCTTTCACAGTAGCTGCCACGCAGTTCTGATATAAAAATAATAAAGAATTTTTCTTGCCCACCCTTAAGGGAAAGCACACATATGGTCTGAATTGCCTTGTGCCAGCAGAAAAAAGGCACATCTCTTGGTGGGTGGATTAAATGCTGAATATTCCTGGTGGGTCTGGGTGGCTCTGTAGGGAGTAGATGGGACCTGCTAAGGCAGGTGGGAGGATGGAGGTGGCAAAATGTCCAAGAGTGTTTCCCCTAGTGTAAAGAGCCAAGTGGAAGATCTAGTTCTCCGTCTGTTCAACTGAAAACTTTACACCACTCCTAGGAATACACCGATTGATCCTTGGGGCTGGGCTGGGCTGGCAGATCAAGAGAAGGTCATTTGACATTGCTCCAGGCAGGAGGATCTTGTAATAGTCTCAGTGTGCAATTTTGCATGCTTTGGCTTTGGGTTTTTATGTTAAACTCAGTAATGTGACATCCAACACATTTCTGGGATTTGTGCTTTCTGGGCTAGGGCTGAGGAGCCATTAGGACAAGCCCAGCAGGATACACTGTGGGAAGAGCAGAGAAAGAGGATCCCACACCTCCCAATGGACGGTAGTTTGAGCCTCTTCTCACTTTTGAATGCCTCCTGTCTCTCCACTCAGCTGGCCTTTTAACAGATGTCATAGCACACAACTTCCCGGTCCCACTGTGTTTTGATGCATTAGCTCAGGACAGCCTTCCTGAGGTGGTGACAGCTATGAAACCAGGCGTCTCTGGGGTTGTGTACAAATTGTAGCTGCTCAGGTGCCCCATTTTTCCCTTTCACCCCTTCAGGCCTCGTATCTTGGCAAACTGGCTGCCGAAGATAAAGCCTAGAGGAAAAGAAAGGCAGAGGCTTTATGAGGAGAAGTGTCCTGGGAGGCTTCCAGCCATCCCCCCCACAATACAGAGCACACAGAAATGATGCACAGGGTTTTGGAGGGGCAGGAACTCAGTTTTGGCCTCCTCAGACCGTCTCTTCAGCAATATCTTATTTCTGCTTTGCCAAAGCTTTTGCAGCTTGGACTCATCAGACTGTTTCTACAAAGAAGAGTCCTCAAATTTGCACAGTAAAATTAGTTTCCTTGGATTTCATGGCTCACTTGGGCTTTGCGGTACCTAGGGCTGATGTTAAGGTGGGGAAATCCATCAGGGAACAGCTGACACTTGACGCCAGCAACAGCAGCAACTAAATAATAGTGAAAAATTACATTCTTGCCTTCAGTGGAAGGGAAGAAGGCTGGTTATTAAGAAAAAAAACAAGGCTGGATAGAGGTTTAACTTTAAAAATTTGTTAAACTTTAGAAAAAATGTCATGGGCTAAAGAGGTCACGCTCAGACCTGGAGTTACTGCTCACCTGCAGGCAGAAGAAAGGGTCAGTGCCCAGGGAAAGATTGCAGAAACCTGATGGGCAAACCCTGCTGGGGTTGGTTTGGAGGCTGGAGGGCACAAGGATGCTGCTCTTGGTCCTAATGCCACACCACAGCGGGCAGGGGAAAGCAGCCCCTGGCTGTGGTGCCACAGTGATGGACACCAGCTGGGCAAGGGAGCATATGGCTTGGAGGGGACAGAGCTTCTCAGGAGGAGCTCTGCTTTGGGAGGAGCCTCAGGAGCATCCAGTGCCACCAGCCAGCAGCTCTGCTGGTTCAGTGTGGGAGCAATGCATCAAGAGACAACTCATGAGTCTTGTAATTGCTGTTGCTGAATGATTTCCTTCATTTCTTACAAGCATCTTCCTCCAGTACAGCTCACTGTGCCTCTGCAGGCCACTGGCAGGCAGGTTTTGACCCCAGAAGCTGATGCAGCAGGGTTTCCTGATGCACCCCAAGAACAGAAAAAGCACAGCAGTGTTTGGATGCAGTTTTGCTCATTTTTACTTGCTTGACATCCTAGTATTCAAATACAAATAGACCAGCCCTGCTGCTACTCCGAGCACCTGGTGCCATAAGGGGAGGGCAAAACCAGAGGGGATCGGCTGGGTCATTTAGTCCAACTATTCTGAGCAGCCACGTCATATAATCCCCTTCACAAATTTCCCAGTCTCCCAGCAGCCCCCACCAGTTAATACCCATTTGTTCATGTGCCAACATTATCTGCAGTTTAAAAGCTATTTTCTCTCCCCAGTATTTCCGTACAGCCTCCTCCTCATCTTCCTCTGCCCCCTCTCACTGTAACTAAGGAGAAGGATTGTGCATCCTCCCAAGGCTGATCCTGCCTGGCATCCTCTGTCTTCACCCTGGCCGTGGTTGATCATTCCACCAGCACCAGGGTCATGTCTCGGCATCCCAGCCCCTGGTTTGCTGCCTACAGCAATCCCACATGGATGGCTTCCAATGGACTGAGATCCCTGCATCTTATGGCAATCACGTCACAGCAAAACCCACTGCTGCTGGTCCTGACTCTTCTTTTGTGCAGATCCTGGCTCTGTTGAGTGGGGGTGACACTCCAGCCCTTCTGCTCCCCTCAGCCAGTGCGTTACTCGCTTTGCACTTCATTTACTAATCCTCACCTGCTCTGATTCCACTGATCACGACTCTCACAGTGTTGTCAGATACCTGTCTGAAGAAGAGATCTGATCTGTTGCACTGCCTGGCCTAGAAAAATCTCTGGTTTTAAAGAGAATAATGTGTGACTCGTTCATTGCACTTTTAACCCTGTGCCCTTCCTCTCTGAGCCTGTGACTGTTGTTTCTCCATGGACCCAGCTGCTGTAGGATCCCCCAAAGAGCAAATAAACTTGCAGAGTAAAACCACATAAAATGCCCCAAACCAATGTGCAGGGCAGGAAAGAGTGACTGTGGGCTCCTGATAGGGCCAACCTGGCAGAATATCCCTGCTTAAATCAGCAGCTGATTGTGGGTAATGGCTTTGGCAGGAACATGATTGTTCCGTGTTACTGATGCACTGCCCTGCCATAGGTATTCCCCTTCCCGGGAACCCCCTAAGCACCCTTTGTTTAGGGCTCACAAAACCCTCTACAAACCTGGGAGTGTTGGCTCTCAGAAAGCTGGTGACAGGGAGCAGCACGAATTATCTGCTCTACATTTCAGGTGGCTGAACTTGGTGGCAGATGACTTGGTCCACACAGCCAGCTTAAATCCTTGGCTCTGCCGAGACTCCAGGGATGGTTTTCTCATCACCTGATCCAGCTGCCAGAGCACTTCGCCATGAACATCACTTCAGTGATTCTTAAAGATGCTATTTGCAAAGGTAGCCCTCTAAATCTACCCAGAAATTCTCTCAGCACCTGCAGGAAGTTGATTCCTGAGATCCTGGTTCAAACCTACCCCTGTTTATTTGTGTAACACTGAGAATATAACACTGGCTCCAGGCCACAGCAAAATGGCTCCATCCCCTAGAGTGCTCACAGCATCTGGGGAGAAAAAATGATTCATTAGGGTACCCAGGATTAGCAACAGGATTCGTGGTCTACAAAACACTTGGGGTGATTCAGCGTTGGAAGCTGAGGGATGGAGATGTGAATGTGCTGTTGGTCGTGGCAGGTGAAGCAGGACGGGGACAGAAAATCTCACTTGGGGGCAGCACAGGAGGCTGCTGGTGGAGTGGCACTGACAAAAGCTCAGTGTCAGGAGCTTGGGCAAGGACACTGAAGAAGATGCCATAGAAAAACAGGGTTGATTTGATGGGAAACTGAGCTGGAGCACTAAATCCTAGAGGGATGTACAAGATGTGCCTGCAAGAACAGCCCACCAGGCTGCACGGCTGGAAAGCAGCTGGAGGAGCATTCTGCAGGGCAAAAGCGAAGTCTTGTGACCTCTGGTGACCTGACCCAGCACCACACAGGATGGGCACCTCCAGCCACTTGGGCTGAAGTGAAACCAGTGAAAACTCACTGGATCCAGGCATAATCCCTGCCCGCTTCCTGCCAAACCCTGCCCCGCGCAGGTTTCACCCAGCCGGGCAGCCAGACACGGCAGAGGGTAGAGCAAAGACATAAATAAAAAGGTTCATGTTTTCCACCCGTCTCTCCCAGCTGCCATGCAGATTGCAGCTGTTTCTCCCCAGTCACGCTGGCCGCAATACTCGTTGGGTTGGTATTTAATTGCCTCTCCCTAACGACGCATTAGGCAGGGTGTAATTTGCTGGCGCTGGTCAAACAATACAGATAAACCCGGTTTGCACACAAAGGCAGCGGAGCGGGGAAACTCCGCCGTCTGATTCTGCTCCCCTTTGGAGCTGGTGGCTCCAGACATGGGCGGGATACGGAGAGACAGACGTCTCGGCCTTCGGGAGGAGGAAGGGAAATGTCAAATAACTGGAGACACCTGCTTGTGCTGCAGCGAGCTGGGGTGAAACCATGAGTACCCACAACGTCACCAGGGTTGGGCTGCCATGCGCCAGCACAGGGGCTGCCCACGTGTTGTTACATCCCAGCACACCCCTTTCCCTGGCTTTTCTCTTCTCTTCTCTTCTCTTTTCTCTTTTCTCTTTTCTTTTCTTCCTGAATTTCAGGTATCAAGATGTTTTAAGACTTCTCTCTCCGCTATTTTTTAACCTTAGTGGCGTGAGCACATATAGGGGAGATAGCAACTTCCCTCCTGCTTGGGAATGACCCAGCTGGATATTAAAAGCCCAACAGTTTTTTTTAACTTAGGAGGCAAAAGGGCTGTCATAACACCTATGCTAGCCCTGAGTGTTTCTCAGGAGATTGGTTACAGCAGAAGTAGTCAAAAAAAGGAACAAAAAGGGAAAGCTTCATTCACACCCATATCTCACCCTGCAGCACCATGATGCTCAGGGCGTCCCTGCCATCCCCAGCTCTGCTGGTACCCCAGGCTCTGGTCAGTGGACAGAAATTTCACCCAGACGCCATGAATATTAGAAAGAGAGAGTTAAAAATTAGCCTGCCCTTGCAATGCAAGTGCTGAAAAAGCAAAACACGCCCTTCCTTGTGCTGGCCCAGGGCACAGACCTGCATTTATGACCACATCTAATATAGCCATGTATTACATGAGCAATCCCCAATATCGATACAGAGAAAAGGGCAATTATATAGATCATGGGTGGATTTTAGTGTTCCTTAAATATTTGCCCAAAAGATGCTGTTAGCCAGAGTTGCTGTTAAAGGGCTGCAAATTGCCAGCAAGAAGTGAGCTTTAAAATGCTTAGAAATTAAGTATCCCATTAAAATTAATTGGGGAATCACCTTGTTTTGAACACCCCAGTATTTTTAGGACAGTGGAGGTGTGATCCTGTCTGGGTAGCAGTGAATCCTCTGGATCTCCCACTTCATGCTTGGATCTGCAGGAGCCTGACTGCTCTACCTCACCCTGTAGAGGGAAGACTTGTTTGGGACAGCAGCAGGCTCCCACATCCCATCCCCGGACTCCTCAGCATCCTCCTCCCGTTGCTAACATGCTGCACATGCAATAAAACCAGCTGCTTCGTCACCAAGTTGCACATTAACACCCGCACCTACAGCATGGGGTGATTTACGGGAAACTGTCAGATAACCCTGTCCCGGCGCTCGGCATCCTGGCACCTGGCGCCCGACGTGCGCCCAGGCACAGGCACCGCCACCGGCGCCTGCTCGCACGAGGGCTGGGAGGAAGCAAACCAACAACAAAAAAAGGAGCTGTTTGTTTGAAGGCCTCTGGAGCAGGAGGAAATCAAGGGTGCGTCAAAATGGAAAAGCACAAAGACAGCAGGGAAATGGGGTTTATTTATAAACTTTGAGAGGATGGCTGTGAACAATAGGGTGGGTGGTTTTTATCCCACCCAGAGAGGGAAGAGGAGCCCGTGTCTGTCAGCCCCCGGCACAGCAGGATGGGCTGGCTGGAGAGCCCTGGCCAAGTGCTCAGCCTGCGGGCCAGGGGGTCTCCAGAATGTGGCTCCACTGCCTGGGCAGAGCTGTATCCTCGGCAGGCAGGCATGGGATGTTTCCTGGCTTCCTTCAAAGCTCCACCACACCAAAGTATCTGTGTGGGCAATGGCAAAGGGCTGCACAGCAGCCACAGTGCATACTTCTCCCTGGGGTGGTCGGGAGCACCCATCAGTGGGCAGGTTTGGGGTAGGTCCTGTTCCTGTCCAGCAGCAGTCCTGAGCATGTTTTGGAGCAGGTGATGCAACAGCAAACCTCGCTCCTGCTCGTTGGCTCTCCAGGAGCTGCTGGTAACTTACTGCACATCCTCACTTCTAATGACTTTTGTTTTGTCTGCAGGGACAGCACAGGTGAGCCATGGCCGGTGGCAAATCACACCCTGGTGCTGTTTCCCAGGTGCTGGGCTGGAGGCAGGAATGAGCAGAGGTTTGGCAGTGCTGTTGGAGCAGCTTCTGTTGGCTATGTTCCCAGCCAAGGGGCCCTTCACCTCTCTGCCTAGGTGATGTTTCAAACAAGCTCAGTCACACTCCCGTTCTCCCTTGCCGTGTTAAATGCTCTCTCTGACAACCGCAGCTGAACGAACTGGAGTGGCACACGGCGTTAATGAGACTGGCAAGGTAACTCACAGACACTGCACCAACAGAGGAGTAACCAGATGAAGGGAGCCATCAGTAACCTGACATTATCCCTGCTGCCCAAAGTGCAGCACTGGGCATCACTGTACCTGGCTCTCCAACAGCCACTGGCCGGCAGGGAGGAGCATCGTACAGATGCTGAGGGAGCCTGGCACCGTGTTCCCACTCACCCAGACACCACTTCAGTTTTCTCATCATACTGATTTCTCAAAGTAAATGTGCTTTTTCCATGTGCCCAGTAAATCAGTGGTATTGATGGCTGTGATAAGATCTAAATGAGACCAGGACTAAGTGAGAGAGAGACTAAATGAGATGGCTGTGATAAGATCTAAATGAGACCAGGACTAAGTGAGAGAGAGACTAAATGAGATGGCTGTGATAAGATCTAAATGAGACCAGGACTAAGTGAGAGAGAGACTAAATGAGATGGCTGTGATAAGATCTAAATGAGACCAGGACTCCTCTGCTTTAGGGGCAGCACCGAGTGTGCATCAGGAGCAAAGGCTGAATCCTGATCCTACAGGTTGATGAAATGTCTGTGGCTTCACAAAACCCACCTGAAAAGGCATTGGCAGCACACAATGAGTGTCAGTGAGCTGTGCCATGCTGAAGTGGGGTTCAGGGAGGCTGGAGATGCTGTTGGGAAGCCCCCAGGAGACCCTTTGACCAGCTCACACAAATCCTCCACAGGCTGAAAATAACCTCTCAGAGGAGATCATTTCCACGGAGGGAGAGGTTTCTCCCTGTGCAGCACTGGCACCGTGTTCACACCAGCACTCATAAGGGTTAAACTGGAGGAAGAGACTGAAAGCTAAAGCAAAGTGTTCTTTGCTTTCAAACTTAAAATGCCCAATGTAAGAAAATCATCAGAGTTATAGAATAGCCTGAGTTGGAAGGGACCCACAAGGATCATCAGGCCCAACTCCCTTGCCACCCCTCATCTGCACAAAGCTCATTTTCAATGAAGGGACAGGACACCGTTATTTCTTGAAATACCCATGAGAGGCCCAGTAGTCCCAGTGAGCAGCTGGTACCCCAGACATCCTGGTGCTGGCAGGATTGAACAGGTAACACTGACACAGTGCCTTCACCCTCACCCTGAGAAGGCATTTGGGGCATCTCTAGTACCACAAAGCAACTGGAAAGGCAGGAATCAAGTGGAGTAAGACAGCCCAAAACATCTGGTTATAAGAAAACTACTCCAATGCCCAAATACTCTCCCATTAGACAGACAGTGGCAGAGCAAATTCTGCCCAATGAACCTCTTCCAGGTCATTTGTGAAGTTGGCCCCATTAAATAAATCCAGGAAGAACCAGCTGCTCCAGATGAAGGTGAATGATCACATGTAGGTGACATGCCAGCCAGGAGATCAGGACTTAAATGGATGTGGTTACTTATTAGTTGTAAACACTGTTGAATAAATCTAAATAAACCCTAATTATTTATACAGCATATTCCCAATGTTGGTTGGATGTTGCCAACTTTAAAATAAAACTGAAGTCAAGCAAGGTAAATGTTTTAATGCCTCTGTAGATATAATTAGCATATGTAATATGTATATACAAATATACATAATATATGTAATTATAGGTATTGGTGTTTGAGAGAACTGTCTAGCCAGATGGAAAGAGTAAGTATTGAAAACACTGTGCCTCTGCCTGCTAGAAAGGAGAGGATGCTTACACTCACTGGAATAAGACATTAGTAGTTCCTGTTTGGGGAAGGGAGTTATTGTCCCACATTCCCCTTCTGCTGAGCAGGTTTAATATCCAGCTTCTGTCTTGTCCATCCATCTAAAGAAGGATTGGGGCTGAAAATGTCCAACATCCAAGGGCAAAGCACTGTGTATAAACTGCAGCTGCTGCACTGTGCTCAGAGTTTTCTGAGGGTCCTTTCTGGCACCCAGCAAAGGTACAACTCAGGAGATGAGGCAGCTTTGGTCCTCTGGAGCACCTCTGAGGCCCAAGCTCAGCACCTGCCTGGGTAAATGTCTGCACCACGTGGCTGTCAGTGCAGGGACTGGAAGTGTCCCCAAGCTTTAGTGCCATTGTGCCAAACATCAGCTTATGAGACCAGCTCAGCCAGGTCCCCATACTGCCATTAACACTCAGAGACCCCCAGCATGGCATGTTTAAGGGTCAGCTAGTTGCTCTCAATGCCCGGGACACAGAAAATCAGCCATCTGTAGCAACCTTTCCTTTTCCATCCCCATGGGCGCATGGAGGAGAGGGAAGGGCCTGGGCTGAAAAGATGTTCACTCAGGAATTCAGCCCCTGCAAGGTCCTCAAGCACAGCTGGTTAAAATGCTGATGTTGGGGGCTACTTTTTTTCCCTGCAGTTCAGGCATTATTTGGCTCTCACTGCATCAAGATGAGGGCTAAACAATTTGCTCTTCTGCAGCTCTCCCTAGCATGGCAAAGTGCTCAGCCCTTTGAGAAAAGCCAGGCCATTAGGTCAAGCACCTCACTTTAGCTGGTGTTTGAACTTTCTGTACCTTTTGGAGGAGAGGGATGAGTGCCTGCCTGGGAGGTCAGAGGGCAGGCAGCAGCTGACATGCCGAAGGTCAAATCCAGCACCAGCTGGCAATGTCAGCCAGGGCTGGGAGCGGTCAGGACCATGCCCGGGACCACGTCACCACCCCAAAGGACTTCAGTTGTTCCTTACAGAGTTCAACTACTTACCATCCTGATAACCCAGGGCACAAGTTTTGCTTTTACAACTAACATTTGCAAATTAAAAATTTGCAAAAGCTCCAGCAGTGTCCAGAGACATGCAGTCGTATCGAGTTACCACTGCAAATGTGAAAGGAAATGCACCTGGAATTCATGACATGGAAACAGGTGAGACAGAAAGGTGTGGGATCCTTTGGCACCAGTGGTCTTCCACTGGGGTCTCCTGTGACTTCTGCCCCACCATCCAGAAACACTGAGAAGTCTCTGGCCTGTTGATAAGGCTGATGGAGAGAAAATATTGAACATACAGATATTATTCTGCTCAGTGGAGTGAGTTAAAAAGTGCAAAAAAACTTCACCAACATTCTTAGCTTGTTGCAAAATGATGGAGGGGAGAGGAGGAGTCTTGCCTCCCTGACAAAGCCTGCTCCATTGCTGGATTTTGAACTGAATCAATATAGAAAATGAGTCCGGCAGCCAGATGTCTGCTTTTATCTCTCTGCACTGGAGCTGGAATAAAGCCCACAAAATCTCCACCAAAAATACCTTCTTTGAAAGCGCTTTGTTAGAGGCTTTGCGACTGCGGGGAACAAAGGCAGCAAACGCGAGGGTCTGATGCCACCTAAAGGCCGCTTGAATTTTCACCTCCCAGAGGCTCTGTTTGACTTCAGGACTCTCAACCGCAATTTCAGAGTGTGAACTCTCGTTCGCCCTCCAGTTCTTATCATCAGGCTTTGTTTTGTTTGCTTTTAAGTTGATCAAACTTGACTGAAGCTGTCCATGCTGTGTGCTGCTCCACGTGAAAACCGCTTGGGTGCGTTTGCATGTACTGCTGGCACATGTAAAAAGTACAGCTATTGTACCCCAACACTTCCCAAGGACAAGGCTGTACAAAAATACAACTTTTTTCATATTGTATTCTGTCAGTCTTTTCTCTAAGAAACCTAAATTACTGCTGGCTTTGAAACTGAGATTAGAAACTGGTGAAGGGCTGAGCGATGTGTGTATCGAGGATGGGCTTTCTACTATTCCCCTAGGAGTCAGTGCAAGTTTGGCCAAGCTGCAGGTCTCTGACAGAGCAGTTCCTGCAGGCTGTGTGACAGCCAAGAGGCCAGAAGTGCCCATCATGTCTGAATGCCTTCCCGGTATTCCCAAAGTGCTGCCGTGCCTGCGACAACACCCACGGCCAGGCTGGCCACGCTCCAGCTGCCCGCACACACACGGCCAGGCAGCTTCTCCTCAGTGCCTTCCAGAGCCCTGCACCTCTTTCAGCACCCTGGGTCTTTGAAAGAACAAACACCAACCCACGCAGCAGCCCCATGGGCGAGGGGATGCGTTTCCCTGCCAGTCTGCAGAAAGGAAGAGAGAGAACATCAGCGCTCACGTCGGAAGTTTCCATCAGACCCACGTGGCCCTTTCTCACTGTCCTTGGCTACTTCACAGAACATCCTGTTTGAGAAGTTTCCATGGGCTGAAATAGTGAAAACTTAACAGTTCTGCAAACTGGATATGTAGAAAATAGAAAATCCTCAACTACTTGCACCAGGGAGAACAGCAATTTATGCCACATGCTCAAGAGCGTGTAATGGACTCAACTGGCAAGGCAGGAAAATATTAGTCAAAATGACAGCCCTGACCATGACGTTATTCTGTCTCCTTGTGGCATCTAAAGCCTGACACACCTCATTCTGCAGATTCTGCAAAATCTGGTTTGCTATGTGACACTCATCTCCAGAACAGCTGGAAGTCTGTAAAAAACAACAGCAGGTGATCACCTGGATGTACAGCTTTATAAATCCTTTTCCTTTTTAATGTTCCTGGGTGGTAGCTTGTATGCAATTCCTCATAGCAAACCCTGCTTCTCTGTATTGCTCTCTCTTGGGTTAAGCAGCCTAATGACAATAATTATTTCCTATCACGTTAACGATCCACTTTGAAGCTCATCTTTCCGAAGGCTCCTACTTCCCAAAACTAAAGTTTTAATGTTTATTATGCCTGTTACAAACATCTACTTTATTTCCATGCTTTGGCTTGCAGAATCTCAGATCCTTCAAGTAACACTGTGAAAGAGTAAGATTTAAGTGAAAATGAAGGGTCTGATGTGGTTTGTAGACTCTTAGGAATAAAGAGAGCTTAAAGAAGAAAATTATATATGCCCTTGGCCTTACAGTGGATGCTCCTCCGTGTTGATACAGTGTCTACTTTCACATTAGTGCAGCACTAAGCAGACTGTAGATGCTTCTGGAGACAAATTATAGCCAGAAAAGTATGAAAATCTTGGTCAAGATTTATTTAAAATGCTAAACCAAAATTATCCTAACACATGGGGACCAAGTTCATCAAACTGTCACCAGACTCGGAGAGATGAATTTTGACTTTCTTGTAAACAGAAACAAAAGGCTGATTTGTGGAAGGACATGAAAAATAAACATTTGTGCAATCCTTAAAGACATTTCACAGAGTTGATACAGCTACAAAAACAAAACACTGCAACTTCTGCAGCCTCAAGAGGCTCCGACATACACCATATGTTGGCAGGGCGTGACATAGATATCTTCAAATAACTTTGCATTAAGCTTTCCCTATAGGAAAACCTTTGTTTTATTACTAATAACCTTAAAAAAAAGGGTAATTTCTGTGAGCTATTTCCTTCCTCTGTACTTACCCAGCACTAAAGCCACCCCAGTCCCTCAGGCTGTCACCTGTGATGCCATGGTGCTGCAGGGCAGGAGGCAGCCCAGGATGGGGAAGCACAGACTGCCCTGGGCTCAGCCTGGCAGTGCCCCCCCTGCCTTCTACCATGGGCCTGTCCTCCTTCCTCTCCAGCATCTGTGACAGGGACAAAAGCTGTTCAACAGCAAGATCACGTTATTTTCTTGCAGAGCTCTCAGGATAAGCACAAGCAAGGAGCCCTCTCCAGAATAAATTCTTGAGAAGCAACGTGCATAATCGAAGCATCTTCTCTACAAGCAAGAGATGTAACTCCATAAACAAAAGGCTGCTATATGAAATCCATCTATTTAAAATACTGTTTATTTGTGATTTAACATTAATTAGCATTACATCTATGAGCAATTTCAGATAACATTTATATATTTTCCACAGGACACAAGAGTTGGCTGGCTCATTCTTTATGCCAAAGCAAGTAAATAGAGGCATTAGCAAAAGGTGCAAATAGTTCACGGTTGCATTTTAAAAAATATTTATGCACATTGCATTCATTTAGATATATTTTTAAAAAAGTTATGAAAAGCGTAGTTCACAGGTTACTGTTTCTACATATGTTGTAATACAACACAAATAATGTAGAACATAAAAAACAAAGTAAGCAACTGAAAGTTTCCACTATGATTAAAAACACTGATTCCAGTATTTAGTGACAGCTAGAAAATTGTTTCCAGGATCCATTCCAACATTGCATTATCACACTTACACGGTCAAAGCTAACCAGCCCCCAAACATGCTATAATCAACATTTTTGCATGCCAAACCACTCTCCAGCCATATTTAACAATTATATATTGTATAATATTTCAACCGGTAATTTGGGAATCACATGGATCTTAAAAGATGTACTTCCTATTGCGATGACTGATTTACAGACATTTGACACAGCGAAGAAACCCCTATGTTAATTTCTATGTTTAGTTTGTATTTACAATACAGTAAAAGTACTAAAATGACAATACAAGTAAAAATGAGTAAGTGGCAGTACCACCCTTACCCATGGCACTAGGCTCTGATTTGCTCTGGGTTCATCCAAAGGACAACACAGATTCACGAGACCCTTTTACAACTTGAATGAAACTGAAGAAAAAACCCAAAGTGTTGCACTCTGCATGAATCCATACAAATTATTTAAAACATCTAATATGGAAATGTCACTCTGCTGATTTAATAAAAATATCTCGCAATCCGTATCATATATTTAAAAAAAATAATCACCGAACTTTTACTTTCTTTGTCTCCTCCTATTTCCCTACTATTTCACTTTCCCTTTTAACATTTTTGTTTCCTTCATTTGGTTATGTTAAGAGATTATTTTTCTTCATTCATTAGCAATACCATGAGAGAGAAAAAGAATAACCCACAAGTAATTTTTAAACATGAATCCAGTTCAATTTTATATGCTTTTATCCTTTGATTTTGAAGTCCCTGGATTCCTGAATTATATTTAAGTATACTCTAAACCAAGCATTCTTAAATACACTCTAACTATTAAATGCTTGGTTCACATGCTTATAATACCTTTATACTGAATGGTATACAAACATTTGAACATATAAAATCCTCTTTTTGTTTTGCCAGTTAAACTAAATTATCAATGTTAAGTGTATAAAATCCCCCTTCTTGAAAAATAAGGGTTTCCCCCGCCCCAACTGATAGAATAAAAAAGAAGTCTTCAAAAATTATATTTCACTAAAATGAAATATTTGGCAAAAAAGTTATTGAATAATGGAATTCTTTAGACATTTTGTATAATTCCAAATAAACTTTCTCTTACACAGTTTTTCCCCTAGTATTATGTGCCAGTGTATAATATTTCTATATGAGCTAATCTTAAAAAAGATGTAAAGGTGTGCTGTTAATACGTACCCACTCAAACAGGGGTACAGAAACATAAAATATATGGTCAAAAACCACAATACAAAAATGTATGATCTGGTTTCCAAATGAGACAGCAGTTTCAAAAAGTCATATGATCACTCAACAGTAACTTTAATAAAGACTTTAACTGTACTGAAAATTTTAAGGTATGCAAAATACTCCAAGCAGAACTTGCTGCTGCATACAGTGATGGTATTTGACCTTGCTATGACGGTAACTGAGCACCTGCCAGTGTAGTTCTACATGAAACTGATCAATGTTTCCAACCCTCATAGCAATTTTGGACACAGCTAAGTGAGAGATGAATTAATTTGCAATGAACATGAAAGGTTTTCTTTTTTTTTTTTCTTTGTTTGTTTGTCTCTTTGTTTGGTTTCTTTAAAGCAAAACCTCTTCCAGTTTCTACTTGTTTAGGTTAAAAGTCCAGTTACTGCACACCCCTAACACTACGCTGTTAATGGTCAACTTAAACGTTTAAAATGTGCAATGTCTCCTCACAACAGAACTGCACTTACGCTTCTACCTTCTCCTTCTTTTTGCTCTTTTTCAGGAAGGATGGGGTGCGGAATTTCTTCTTCTTCTTTGAAGGGGATTTGGAAGGCGACCCTTCAGGGGACAGGGCCTCTTCTATCTTTTCAGAGCCTTTAATGGTGATCTCCACGCTCTCCACAGTACTCATGGTTAACTGACTGACCCTCCCGGTGAGATCTTCTTCCACATCGTGTGCATCTTCCTTCCCATTCACCACCACAACTGGCATCTCCACAGATATTAGGTTGGCATTCTGGGTGTAGAAATCCTCATGATTTTCTGAAAGAGCAAGTGATTTTGCAATTATTTACATACACTCTCATGCAAAAAGACCCAGTATTGAGACAAAACCTGCGAGTCTGGACTGCGATCCAAAGAATGAAACCCGAAGTGCTCAGATGTGGTTTTTTCCACTTTATCCACAATCTTAGTTGCTGCAAGCAGACAACACAGTCAAAAAGTCATTAAGGGAAAATGGGCTGAAAAATCTAACTTCACCTCTGCCAGGTGCATGCACAGCTCAAGCTGTGTAGAGTATGTACAAATACAGTCTACACAGCATACACAGTCTCCAGCACAGTCAGAATTATATTTTACTGCAAGAGACTGATTTTTGAAAACACAGCCATTCCATACAGAAGGCATTGGAGAACTTGCCTTTTAAAATGCCTACTTAGACTTCTGGAAAAGTCTTAGGCAAAAGACATAATCTTAACATTTTCAGTAAAATAGAAGTATAATATCTATTTGGTCCATCTGGTTAATATCTAAGTTTCAGCACGCCCTGAGTTGTTTTCTGTTTGTGAGAATTATGTATTAGAAAAAATTGGGAAAAACAGTTTTCTGGACAGAGTACCACCCAAACTTTGCAAAAGAGGGCTCCTTTTGACTCAGTTGACTTCATGCAAGTGTAAAAGTGCAGCAGAAGAGTAGAGAACTCGGGTTATTGGAGCCCTTGGCATCGTACAGAAATTGCATGGAATACCTTCTAATCTTTCTGGGACATTTTGCGGGGACTGAGTTTGTGACTGAATTTGTGACACAGATGAACCGTCATCTGAGAATAATTCCTGTTCAGCATCTGCAGGACAAGATGTGAGTTAGTAGCCAAGCAAAAGTGAAAATCAAGCAAGAGTGTCAGTGCTGGTGCTACAAGATTTACAGCTGTGCTATAGCTTTGTGTTGCTCATGCTGACAACAGCACAAATTCACAATACACAGTTGAAACTCTAAAGAATTATGGATTTACTTGTTTTATCTGCTAAAAATTGGTATATATTCGTTCTTTATTAGAAAGCATTAAAAAAGGTGGCAGGGCTGCATTGCAAGTAGCATGCCCAATGGTTTTATTTAGCCCTAAGTCACAGTCTGCTGGTACAGTAAGCTATTACACTATGTCCTGAGTGTGACATATAGCAAAGTTGTTTTATTACACAGTATTAGTGAAGAAGAATTCACAGTAAGTGTTATTGCTAAAAAACTAAAATCAACCCTGAATTAGTATTGGAAGAAGATGCGAAAAGTGAAGGTAGATGAGACTTGCACACTGAGAGAACAGAAGTAAAATTAAAGAAGCTGGGGCCAAACATCTCAGTAAACTTTCGATTGGTTGGGCACAGACTTGAGCAACTAGATCTAACTTTAGTATCAGCTCTGAGGAGGAGTTAGATTAAGATGACCTTCATGGACTATTCCACCTTAAGTTATTCTAGAATTCTGACACAAAAATTCATCATGTTAAATTGCGTTTTTGTCAACCCCATTTCTGTGCAAACCTTTCATTGTTTTAATTTCAGCACTAACTAAAGTAAAAGAACAAACCACATTTAACAAAAGAATTCTACCACCTCAAGGAATGTTTAGTTCTAAGCTAGTTGCCAGCAGTATACGCTAATAATTAACATGCACACAGTTTTTACAGTAGATATTTTCAAGCTCGTTATTAAAATGTAAACCCCAGCAATTCAAACCACACCGCTGACCTTCCAACCCCTGCTGCTTGCGCTCAATGGTTTTCTTGTACTCTTCCAGCTCCTTCTCGGTGAGGTGGCTGAACGGGTTGGGTGGTGCCGGTGGTGCGTGCTCATCATCAAACTGCATTGGCTGGGAAAGAGAAAGCCACAGAATTTAACAGTTGAAAAATAAGAAGCAACAAGCAAAACGTGCAGAGCTAATGTCTCTTTTTTTTTTTCCCTTGGCCAAAGTTTGGTGGCAAAGTTTTGGCAGGGAATACAGAATTAAAACACAGATGTACTAACTGTTGGATAGCTGGAAACTCTTAGACATATAGAATTCCAATTCCAATCCATCAAAATTTGCTGGATAACCTTATTAGGGATATCTATACTGTTTGGAAGTATATTCTATTCAAGAGAAGATTAATATGGGCAGGTAAGAAACTGGAAACCCTCTATCTCAATAAGAAGTCTGTTTCTAATGAAAGCTGTCGTCCACATGGTCACATCCCACCTTTTAAACTCAGCTATTTCTGAGACTCAGTTGTTATCTTAAGCATCACTTTCACAGACTAATGAAGGCTATTTTTGGCCCCAAGCATTCTAAAGTTCTTCCTCTCTCACTTAAATGATTTTAGACAAGGATCCTCCTTCATTATTATTAATGGCAGCAAACTTAAAATGCATATCTCAATTTGAAACTAACTTTTTTAACCTTTAAAATGAAACATGAGTAAGATTTTTCACACCTCTAAAACTGGCATTAAAATAATCAGTTCTAACAAAACATTTAGAATGAAAATGGCCCAAGCTGACATTTGAAAGACAGGCAGCCAAACAACCTGAACAGTTGTAAATTAGTTAATTATGTTGTACTCACTGAACTGGGCTTTTTATCCACAACAATCCCTGCGAGCAGCTGAGACTGAGGTCCTGCTGTCTTTAGGTCATATCGGTTTTGCTCCCTTATCTACAGAGAGAAAATAAACCAGGTTAGAAACAGATATTTCTCTTTAACAAATCCTATGCCCATCAGCTTTGCAAAGCCACTAATGCAGGCAGCAGTGAATGGCTGGAGGATCAAGCTGTGTGCTGCTGCACCTAAAAATCAAGAACTCTTCTTCCACTTCAAAATACACAGCATATGTTGTTTAGCTTTTTCAGTACTCTCAAATATCCACCCTAGTCCCAATTCCTGCACTTCGTGTAAGCCAAGATTTAGAAATAATCTCCCAGGGATAGTCCCTGAACCTGTCCTCTCCACCTCATAAATGACACACATCCAGCTATTGGAGAAAACTCTGTGGTCACAAAGGTTGGTAAAGCTTTTCCTTCTGTGAATAGTTTATTGTTTTCCCTAAACTAACAGCCCTAGCTTCTAATTGTCAGTGCTCAAGAGATTGACAGATCAGATATAAATACCAATACAGATCATAAAAAAAAAATCCTACAGCGGAAAATCAGGAATAAACTCTCTATGAGCCAGTGACATGCATGAATTTAAAAATCATTGCCTGGGACATGTATTATTTTCTAGATGATTAGAGGGTGCCTTTCGAGTTCTGAGGAAGGGAGTTGCTCCTTCTAACTCCACTTCAGTCCCCAAGGACACTGATATAGTGCTTTCCAAGAAAGAAAAAAATATGCAATCAAAAGAAAAACGTCCTGAATATCTGTTAATATAGTTATGCTGAGGGTGGAGTATTTGGTCAGTCTGATAATCAGTGTCTTTCATGCTGGAAGGGAAAAGCAGAGAGATATTTCTGTTTACAGAGAGGTCCAACAATAATCTCTCATTTTCTTTTTTTTACAGCCATTAGAAATTCCAGCTTAACAAGCACTAGGCAAATTAAAACAGAACAGAGCAAGATTAGAGTCTGAGATTGAATGCAGATGACGCACAGCAATTCGGTTTGTGTTGACACCTAATTATCTACTAAATAAAATGCTAAATAACAGGGACTACCATTCCCAATCTATCATTTCCTGAGTTAATACTCATCCTTCATCAGACTATTGCACTCAAAATTTAAATACATAAATATTGCATATGTATCTACAGACTTTATGTATATCACACATTTAAATACATGTTTTTGGTGCCAAAAATCACATATAGTGTAAGAACCTTCTTAATAAAATCAAAACATTTGAAAATGTTATTTTACTGCTCTGCTGAATCATTACTTGAACACATAATTTTATTTGGAAATGTTACAATTTTCAGTTCATTACACTTCTTTACCTTATTTCTCTTTTCCAACACTTCACTTGGGTTTGTGTTTAGAGGAACAAATTGGTTTGGATCTTCGATTTTGATTGGCGTTCCTCCACTAGTCTTGGAGGAGTCATCAGCTTTCATCCACTTAAAAGGGGGGGAAAAAAAAAGAAAGAAACTAAAATACCCAGTATGATGGAAAGGAACAATTCTCTGTGTTGTTTTACTGTTGAAGAAGAGATATCAAGAAAGGGCTTTTTGACTTTATTCTCAATTCCACATGACACCTAAAAAATCAACCTAACTCCTTACAGTATTGTGTGTTTGGCCAAGAGGATTTAAGCTGCCTTACACATGACTACTTTCTGTAAATACTGACAAACGTTCCTGAAAAATGCAGTGTTAGCTGTGTACTAATGATGCTGTATTTAGAAAGGATCACACTTTCTCGTAACTGGCATGTGGATCCAGAGCCCTTGTTCATGCAATCAACTTCCACCTCTGCTGACCACACACCGACTAGCTTTTTTACCTTCTCAAGAAGGGCTCTTGAGGGTGTTTTTCCCAAACTCAAGTTTAGAAACCTGCCAGCCTGCCAGCAGGAGGAGCTGATGCTTTTACAGTTGTACTGGGAGTAGCTGAAGAGCAATAACATGCTCTGTAGTCCCATGAGGGCCACCTCTCTGCAGGCTGGAAAGTAAGTGTAAGCATCTTGCTGAGCTGCAGGAGGGGGAAAATCTTTATCATCATTAAAAGCCTGTAGCATGAACAGACCTTTCAAAAGCTGTTTTCAGTAAGTCCACAAATAGAAAAGGGGCAGCAAGAGATGAATTAGAGCTCGTGTCTCCCTCATGTAAAAAAAGAACAACCCACGGCTGACTTAAAACCTTACTATATTTGGTGGATAACAAATAGCACAAGAAGATCTGGTAGAAAAACTGTCTTCTACTTCAGGAATAAGAAGAGATGGTTAGAACTGTGAAATCATTGTTACATTTTATTATAAAGTGTGCTCTTACAGTCAACCCCTCTCTCCTCAAACAGAGGACACCATTAGTACCAATGTCATTAGGTCTCTGAAAAGCCTATTTTAATTTGCTCAATAAACTTATTTCCTAATCCTGTTCAAGCTTTCCTCATATAAATTGTGTGTAACTCACTTTCAAGTAGGGCAAAACCAAAGTGACTGTCCAACATATCAACCTACTGTGATCTTAGTCCTGGGACTGGTTTCCCCATTCCAGGACTCCTCAGGCACATTAACTTTTAAGTATGTGTTTGGAGAGTTCAGCCATCTTGTCTTCTCTCTCTGTTGCCTCTGTGCAAGGAATTTCAGGGGGGAAAGTGGGACTGTATCATCTTCAAAGGAAAAGGCAGTCACAGTGGCTGGGATCTCGACATCACTCTTATGTCTGGGTTTTTCCCTGACTAATGGTTGCCTATAGGCATAGCCAGTTCTGTATCCCTGTGGAGGAGGAAAATAAAAAAAGAATGTTTAAAAAAATTAAAATAAAAATTTTTACTATTGAGTTACTATACATTTGTAAGATGGTGGGACAAAATTGAAGGTCAAAGCATTATGAATTCTTATTAAGACAGAATACTGCTGTCAGAAACACTACGACAAACTAAACCAAGCAGGAGAGATTTTATATACACTTACATTTACTCCGTCTTCATTTTAGAGCTCACAGAGAAACCAGAAAATATTATTTGCTTTACAGAAGCTAATCCTACACTCAAAAGCTTACAGGACTATACAGATACAACCACCAATGTGCTCTCACCAGGTTGTCCAGCATCCTCATGAGCGCTTCAAATTCTTGCTCCCCAACTTTCCATTTTTGTTGTGAAGCCATATTAACTCCACCTCCTCCCACTGCCGCCACGGCGTGTGTGGAAGGCTTGAACTTCTGCAGATCCAGTAGTAGGAGATTGTCTATCCCACCTGCTCCAGCTAGTGCATGGACCTGGAGACATCAAGGAGCGTATTTCATTTGTGAAAAAGCTTTTGTATTCTCTATTCCTGCAGCAAAATTTCTGAATTTGCAGCAGGAGGTTGCTTAAATACATGCTGCAGTTACTTCTCAGGCTAGTTTTCTACTGTCCAAAAAATGTATTAAAATATATAGCAAGTGACTGTTATAGAAAGCATTATATCATCTGCTAATAATTGCGCTTTAAAAGGAGTAGATTCAAACACTTGCTTTCAGAGTACCTTAAAACATCTTCTGCATCACAAGATTAAAATTTTTTCATTTTTCTAGCTGTTTCAAAATCAAAGATTGTCTGAACTCAAAATGAATGGCAGGGCAAGGAAGGAAAGGAGTGGGAGCCTGCCATTTGCACATCTAAATGCCGCTTTGGGAGGACAGGATCACTGGGGAACAAGAACAATGTGATGAAGTTTCTGGGGATGAGCTTAAAAATTATGAAAGGTGAGAACACTTTCAGTGGTCTCTCTTCACAGGTTATAGGTAACATCTGGATACCTAACCAGGTAGCTAAAATTAGACAAAATGGAAACAACTGAATTCATGATTCAAGTTATTTTTAAATATTCCACCCATTACCATTGTTCTAAAGACCTTCTTTTAATTTGGTTTCACAAATCTATGATCACAGAAAGAAGCTTCTTTTCTTGTCACAACATTCAGCTTCAATAAAGGAGCTGGCTCTCGAGAGATCTTAAGTCACACTTCCCCATGCAGTGAGTACCAGCAAATCTATTATCTGACAGATTCCCTGCATGAGGCTCACTCTGCACAGCATGGAACAAAACCTTCTGTACCCTTCGGAATGTAACACCACTGAGACTGTGTCAGTGTTCCTAGAATGAGTATTTGTGCCATTGCCTCAGTGATTCCTTGATTATTCCAGTCTCTCTTTGACCTGGTATACAGGACTACTGGATTCCACAACCCCAAAACTGTGTAATGTAAGAGATCTTCCCATCTGGGATATAATCCGTAGCTCTGCAGCATAAGTGTTTGAAATTAAACACAGATAAACTCTCTCTCACCTGCGTTTCACAGGCCAGTTGCACATTGAAAATATAGTGGAATGCTTCTTCCAGTGTCTCTCCTAGTGCTACCACACCATGGTTTCTCAAGACTAATACCTAGTAAAGGAAGACACTAATGTTAAATGGTAGAAACTGGAGCAGGACAGGAAAATTGTTAATGAAGAGCATGAATGAGGTTGAATACCTTGCAACTGGGTCCAAGAACTTTTTGAAGCTGAATTCTCTCTTCCTGTTCATCAAGAGATCCCTGGTAGTTGTAATAAGCAACATCTCCCAGAATCAGAGCTTCTTGTGATATGGGAAGGATGCCACACTTCATAGAAGAAACCTGTTTCATGAAAATGAAATGCTGGTGAGTAGGGAAAAACGAAACTCTTAAAACCCACACCTCAACCACCCAAGCCTTAGCAGGGTGAACTTTGTTAGAAGAGAGACAAAGTCCATAGGGACAGCTTAGAAACAACCCCACTCCTCCACCAGTCTAATTTGCAATAGGGTGAGGGGGTGCTGCTACCCAGTCTAGGGACAGATTTATTGGAGGAAATTTTTGTGAATTTCATCCATGCTTAATTCTCAGCTTACTTAATGGTTTGTTGTTCTTTCCCACACTTAATGACTTCACAAAGCTAGTATAAAATAAATTATTAATTCCTTTTTTTTTTCTGTAGTCAAGAAATGTGTATATATATGCATTTATAGATAAAATAGTGAGAATTTACTTCTTTCAAAGCAATTCTTTCAAGCACCCTTACATTTTTATCATTATTATACAGACCATTTAAAGTTTATGTTAACTATAACATTTAAATACTGAGGTAAATCCAAATTAAGTGTAACTACTAATCAAACCACTTAAAAATGGAGCTGCATAATGCAAATGATGATGATTTATACAGCACATTATATTATCTAGTATGCTATAAATGAAGTCCGTGTAAACTACTTGCTTTACAACCTCCTCAACCTAAGTGTAATAATCTCTGAGCATCAGTTTACTCTGATCCCATTCCACTGTGGCAGCCCAGCCCTCTCTCTCTCTATTTAATAACCTCACACTTTCATTTACCAGCGCAGAGTCGATATTAAATCAAAAACGAAACTGCTGTGAGCAGAAATTTGCCCTAAGTTCATAAGGTAAAGCTGTTTTCTTTCAGTCTGTGCCAGAAGGAAGACTTACAGCAGCTGTGGCAGGGGTGTGTATGTGTATGACACATCTGACGTCGGGGCGTGTGGAGTAGATGGCCACGTGTGGACTGAAGCCTACACTGTCAATACTGAGAGCTGTGCTTCCCTGGTCCACCACATCTCCCAGGATGTTCACTTTAACCTGAAAAAGGCAAATGACAGACAAATGATATTCAGAAAGTTTGCAACAATTTCAGTTATCTAGAAAATACCCTTCCTTTCTTATTTAGCACCAAATTTCCCCACACACACTTAGGGCTCAGAGCATGAAAAAAAGTAGAAGAGCAGCCATGAATCTGTGTGACAATAAATCACCCTGCTGTACAAGCCCTTGACAGCTGTTGGAAGTTCAGCCATGGAAGAAGTAAGGATAAGACCCTGATACAACAGATATTCTACTTCAGTCTAGCTGACCTTTCCTTGTTTCTGACTTTCAAAAATGCATTTCATTAACATTTCCTACATTTTACATACAGAGATCATTCAGACCCTGAGAAATTTCCAGTAGGAACATTCAATGCACAAGGAATTTTTAGATTCATGGGAACATTAAAATAGCAATTCCTGGATCAACAAAAAACTACAGCAGGGTCATATGTCATGGTATTTTGGTTCTGTGTTTGCTATGTAATAGTATCAGTCTTATTTTGGTCCCCCTTTCACCTTGAGGCAGTTTCTTTACAGATATGCACTGACACGAAGAGCATATGGCAGGTTCTACACCAAAAGATGTGTGATTTAGCAGCTACCGCTGCCTAAATATCAGCCTGTAACTTCACCCAGCTCATCTGCTGGGCCTGGGGAAGATTATTTGACTTTATCTCTTCACTTCTAAAGGTAAGAGCTGATTCTGATAACACTACTGCTACAGAGTTATTTCACATGTATTACCACACTCTCAGGTTATAAAAGGCTGCTGCTACACTGAGGCTACTGTCGAGTTTCATCAGACAGGAAAACAAAACTCTGCTGCTCCACATTGAAGCTGGAGACAAAGAAATAGAAAGTAAAGCTAAACCCAAAAAGAAATACTGACAACAAAGGGTGCTACTATCTAAGCAGTTAATCAGCTTTTCATCTGGTGGGTAAATATTAAAAAACCCCAAACAACAGCATAATTGTAGAAGTCCATTTAAGCAGCCACAAAAGTATTTTAGAAAACAGGATGAGCCTTGTTGGTTATTACAGCAGGTGAATCACATACCAAATTAGAAGCTGAAGCTTCAGAAAAGGACAGCCCTCTTGGAATGATTAGAATGTGGTCATGTTCTTTGCTTACTCTTACCTGCAAAGGAGACAGGAAATGGATTACTGATCTAATTTACATTATTCAGGGGGGAAAATAATTTGAATGAATAGGCGAGATTCTAAATAATTTTTTTTTCTCTAAAATACTTACTGTAATATAGGCATTTGGCAAATGTGCCCACCCAAACAAGTCAGCCAATCTATATAAACTGGCTAACTTGCAACGAGTAAGTTTTTCTCCCTTAACAAACGAGGAGGTATCTACCCCAGGTAGGTCATTGATGGGGGTAATCATTCCATGGCCTGAAAAACAGACAAAAATAGATGATGGCCAGTTGGACAATTAAATGTATTTCCAGCTATGCCATGATCTTCCAGATGCAGTTTATTTAAATGGTTAGCAAAGCAGTACCAGCATTTGTTACACTGGATAAAGGTTTCCCTGAGCTCTCTCCTGAATCAACATCCTATATAGGACTGGAACTGTGCTGTAAGACATTTGTCACTAATGAAGTATTTTTACACGTTACTTTTAGTTTTTTTTGTTACAGGAGAAGACATTCCTCGTGGATTTCTGACACCAGCAAAACTAATTTGAAGAGACATCTCATTCTTAGCACTTCAATTCAGTCCTAATGAAGAAATTAGGATTAGTGCAAGAGTTCTCAAACCCTTAGACAGAAGGAATCACCTCTTAACAGAGAAATCACGAAGATCAATTTCTCTCTTTGACTTGTGACTACACAAACATACCCTTCTCCCCTTCATGAATGCATGATAGCCTTTTGACAGGTCACAACCTTTGTTTAGAGGGAAAGTTAAGACCGAAAGAGGTAAAAGTCATTTTGGTTTTCAACAAAAGGAGTGTGCACTTTGAGATCAGTCCCCATTGTCTCTGGCAAATGCAGCAGAGACAACAGTTGGACACAGAGTCTCGGTAACCAGCCAGAGACGTGAACACGAGGTTATTTGGGCTCTCTGTTCTCTTCCACTCGTTTTGTTAAATAAACCCTGAAGTACCATTTTGGGACCAAATCTCCAAAGATGATGAATGCTGACAGCCGCCACCGTACTTCAGGCTTGTAAGCTCCCATACGATGTCCACCCACAGAACTTAAATTGACTTGAACGTCTCAGTGCTTCATGACTTGGAAAGAAGAACTTGGGTGTTAACTGCGAGATCCCAGTGGCATCTTTATAAGTAGAGTGCAGACTAGAAGCTGTTCTTAACTGTGGCAGCTGTTTTTCTGATGATTCAGTCTGCCAGGGTATTCTCCCCACCTTGGGGTTGGTTTTTTTTTCAGCATGCAAGAGTAGAAAAATAAAGAATCTAAATGGTTTCTTTAATACATTTCACATCTCAGTTTATATTCATGTTAAACTCCTAATAGTAACAGGGCACAGCATTTAGTTCCTTGTGTCAGCTAAACTTTTATTAACAAATTATAGAATAACTGAGTTTGAGGATTCCAACCATTTTGGATATCATCATACAAATCAAAGAATATGAGAGAAAGAAGCCTAAAAAGGCAAGTTAAGGCCACCATCTGTACCAATTCACAGCTGAAGCAAGCTCTGACAGAATTTTTATTCAAGGAAACAGGAGATCCCAGCATTGCTAAGCCCTGGTAACAATTAAAGAAAAAAAAATTTAAAAGAGTAGTTTATATATAATTTACTTACTAAGTGAAGATGAGGAAAAACCCGTAAAAGTGCTCGCTGTAATGTATTCAGCAATCTGCTGTAATGCAAGCAGTCCAGTGGGGTTATTGCCCTTCTTCATCTGTTCTTGAATAAGGCATTCCAGATCTTCTCTAAAAGCCTGTAGAAACATTTGAGAATTATCAAGGAAACCTGGCCTTGATAATCTTATTTCTATTATAGGTGGGGCTGGCAGTTTTGCCTCTTATTAATGTTACATGAAACTTCCCCATGGACTTAGTTTTTAGTTGTTTTAACTTTGCCAGACTTAATCATCTGACCTAAACTTTGTACACTAGGTATTGGCAATTTGGGGGGCAGAAAAAAGGAGTTGGGTCACAGAGGATTTGCTATTTCCCAGTACACAACAAGATAAAATGTATTTTTAAAAAATGATTAAACCCATTTTTATCAGTAATTAAAGTGTTGTCCACATTTTGGAAGAGGTACTTGAAATTCGATCAGGATGTGTTGCTTTCTGTGATGGATATTTTTTTTATAATGTAATCCCTCTGAAAACCCATTCAAATTTGATAAAGTTATAAACAACTGGAAAACTGGAGCTCATCCATGCTCAAGTAGTATCACAGACATGTAAAAACTAGAAGGAATGCTATCTCCTCTCTATTTCTTTCTTTCCCTAAAGGGAAGAACCCTTCCTTCTTTTCTGAATAAAGTGACTGCAAGCCCAAGAGATAAACTCTTGCGGAATATATCATGAGAAAGTTTTCATAGTATCAAATTTAATATACTATGCACTCTGGACAAAGCCTGCTCCTTTGAGGTGATAAACAGACTATCCTCTATCTACAACAAACCCCGTCCTAGGACCACTGCAGTCCTGACATTCCTAGACTAAGTAAATTCTGTTCCTTCAAACTTATAGGTTACATTTTCTAGCCCTCTCATTACTTCTTGGCAGCATCTTGCAGCTTTTCCCCAAGCTAGCAGTACCCAAAGCTGCACACAACACGAGCTGAGGTGGATTGCGAACACTCCTCCCGGTTCATTCCAAAAAGACATTTAGTGTCTTTACCACGCAGCTGGCTCCTATTATAACTCCAGACTATTCCCTGTAAGTAATTGCTCCTTTCAGTTTGCCTTCCTTAGCAGAGCACTTGCTCTCAATTAAAGAAACAAAACAGTTTTGTATGACAAATGTAATTTCTTCACTGAATTTTAATTCAGTCCTTCAAAACACCCACTCTGTTGGGCAAAATCCACCAGTCTCTTGAGTCTGTTCACCAACAGATTTTGATTAGTAAGAGAGAGTGCTACTGAACCCCCCAAAGACATCCTCAAGACTCTACTTGATACAGCCTCCTCAGCTGGGCAGTTGAGCCTCCGTAACTACTAATTACCAGCTTTTCAGACATCCCTTCTCTCCTTAGAGTAATTTTGTCAGGATTGTGTCTGTACCTGAGGCTTGCCAGAATCCCATAAGTAAAGCCTCTAAAAATTCCCACTGACTGACTCTGAATGGATCTGTTGCACAGATCTCTCAGTGTAGACCAGAATATTCTCGTGGCATCCCCCAAGCAGCTGAACAACCTCCCACCAGCCTGAAGATGCACAGGCAAAGTCAGATTTTTCTGGCGGCTGTGGGTAAGGTCTATGCAGCAAGAGAAAGGAGCAGATGAGGAAAAGGAAAGAAAAAACATGGAATCGAGAGAGGAAAGGAACCTAACTGGGAAAAAGAAGTGGAGGACAGGGAGCAAGGGCCATAAACTGAAATACATGAAGTTCCACCTCAACATGAGGACGAACATCAAGGGCAGCAGAGCACTGGACCAGGCTGCTCAGTTCTCTGTATTATATGAAATTATTCCTACTTCAATTCAATGAGGACCATAAAAAAGATCTGCAAAAATATTAATAGTAAACTCCTATTAGTCATATTCAGACTTCTGGAGGCTTTTTTTAACGTGTACAAGTAATGTTACTTCTACAGCAGAAAAAAAAGGTAATATAATATATCTTGGGAAATTTTTGACAGAAAGACTTTTTAGTTTATTGCATGTTGTATTTTTAATTCTTCTGCTTTTTGGTCATGTTATTTTCATTCTTCTGAGCTTAGTTTTGTACCTTGATGCTAACAGTAGTATGTTACACATTTGCTGAGACTACTACAAATGAGGATTTAGTCCTGTATCAATTTTGTTAAACCAAGCAAGCAGCTTCCCTTAAAAATAGTTTCAGAAATAAGAGAAGATAGGTAAGAGCCTGGAAAGTGGCAAATGTAGAGGTTTGGGATGAGCTGTAAAGCAGGTGAGAATATGGATGAAGTGCATAAAATCAAGTGTGCAATTTATCCCCATGCCAGCACATAATGACGTTTTCTAGCAGCATCCAGTCTGTCACATGCATTCCTCTATGGATATTTATGAATATTTTAATACATTTCATTCACTGCTACAGACCTTTAAAACTTAGAACTCTATATCCTTAGATAACCATCCCACAGGTGCTAACATAACCTTCTTCCATTTCTGGTAATCCCAGTGGGCTCCTATGAAGGGCACCACCTTCTTGTGGTCAACAATTTACCTTCAATATGAGCCATTAAATGACTGATATTTATTTGATACTTATTTCACTGTACAAGGCTAATTTCTGTAAAACCACTACCTTGCAGGGCTCTGACTCTGGGATCTGACCAGAGCAGGCGGAGCCTGCTTCTGAAAACCTAACTAGAGCCTGGAGACCAAGTGGTTTGGTTTTGCTTTAATTTGTGAGATTGTAATATATTTATATATGTGTGGCATTACACTGCCCACAAGTGATCAAGCAGAAGTCATACAAGTAAGTCATATTGGAGAGAGATGTTTTCAAAGAGATGATAAACGTGCTGCTCTGGCACAAAGCAGATATTTTTCAAGCGGAAAGGTCACTGGTAATTTCAGATGTAGTATTTGACAAGAAAATGCTGACAAAGGAAAAAATGTACTGTCAGATGAATGAAAAATTATGTTATTCAGCTGTATGCTCAGCATTGCTCAATCAAGGGAAAGTTTCAGCCCTGGGATTTAGTAGGCTCTCTGGGTACATGTGCATTGTTTTGTTTGTTTGCTTGAAACCACGACAACTTCAGACATGAGACACTAAGAGCAGTGACTTTTTACAGTGGGGTACAAGTCCCACAGTGAGCAGCACAGCCCTTTGTGGCTGCCCATGATCGTGCCAACACAGCTGGACTTGGACACCTGCCCGTGCCTGTACACAGCAAGGATGTAGCCTGGGTAACCCATCCCTCCACAGCTGGGAATCATTTCCTGTTTGCACAAGCATCCTTCTGCCTCAGGGACCTCACCTGCCCAGCCAAGCACCTGTGTCCCACCCTGTTTGTGCTGAAACAGCACTTCAAGCATCAGACTGAAAGTTTGCACAGGAAATATCCCATGGGATGAAAACTGGGCCCATGACAGCTACTGGGAAGGAGGTACAGTAACATTTCAGACAAGATGCACAACTGGGAAGATGCTGAGTAGGGCTTTTATTCACCTGGCAGCAGCAGACACCCAAGTGAGTAGCCTGACCTTGGTAGAGTGCAGGCTGCTGCCCTGCTTCCACCTCCCCCACCTTCTGAGTGCCACTCCACCACCTTGCTCTGAGACATGAATTTCCCCACAGCTCACCAGTAAAAACAAACAGGGCAGCTCAGCCTGTTCCTAAAACTGTTTCCAGAACTCCACTCTTTCCAAAACTGCAGTCAGCTTTTTCACACCAGCTCAGACAGACTTACACAGTACTGCACAGCCTGCAGAACAGACACAGCTTTTCTTGATGGAGTCATTAGTAGAATGATTAGGTCAAGGTCTTTCTAATATCATAAAATTACTTCTCCAGAACTGTTTGCAATCATCTTCCAAATACACATCATAGACTCAGGCAGTTTAGATGGAAAATCTTTCAACTTAGATCTGCAACAGTTCTCTGAAACTCAAGAGTGAAGTCAACAAGCTTAGTTCTGACTCATTTACTTCCATTTTCTTTCAGAAATACAGTCTAAGTGTGAGCTGACAGTGTAAATTTGGGCTTTTAAGAATCAAAACAACTTTTGCATGTACCAGTTGACAATCAGTATTTTTCAGTCAACATATTCAGGAAGAACTAGCATAATCAACCTGCTAGAATAACCTATTTTACGTGGATACATACATATATTGTGCAGAATAATGATGTTGCTAAAAAACTTGATATTAGTCTCTTCATCTTGGTGGGCAGCTCTCTGAGGATGTTACAAAGTACACAGGCTTATAAGTGTTTTGACTATCTATGCTGTTTCTTTTTTGTTGACCACTGATTTCTACATGTATCCAACCCAAAAGAAGTAGAAATTAAATAATAAGCAAATAATAGTGGTATACAAGTCATCTACAAATACTCCACACCATTGCCAGCCTTTAAGAGGAGAAAGCACGTGCTCACATTAGGACTAATTACAGTAACGACCAGTTTCATGTCATTCTATAGGAAAGTAGCTAAAAAAGATTTGTGAGGTCCCTACTTTTCATAGCAGCACTGCACAAGAAACCCATTCAACCATTTTCACTTTCACCCATTTTGATCAGTTTCTAATATCTTAAATCCATTTTTAAAAAGGGCATAATCCAACTTATCTAAACGTGCCCACGCAGAAGTCTCTAAGCCAAATCTCCACCACTGAAGAAAAGTTTCAAAACTTAACTGGTATTTTGTCCTCGAGAGCGAAGAGACGTTAATTTTGATTCCTGTGCTGTAAACAGAGCTGCCCGTGAGAGGAAGACCTTCACCGAAACAGCCGACACAGCTCCTAACAGGCTCTTTCAAGAGTGGAGTTTAGATACAAACAGCCGGTGCCCTAAGTGGAAAAGGGTGGAGCTGGCCACAAAAAAACCGCCAGTGAGTGAAGGCTGGCGGGGAGAAGATAAGAGTCACAAAAAGTGTTTGTCAATGCCGTGAAAGAGAACAAGGGGGATGGGGCTTCTGTGTTAAGACAAAAAGAAGTAGTCTCAGTAATAAGTATGGGGAATTAGCTAAAGTCATAATAATCTCTTCACTTGCACTGAAGGGTGAGGGTACCTGGGCTGGATTTAGTGACTCGGCTGACAGCAAGGCGGTCCCCACACAGAGCTCAGCCTGTGCCAGTTTTTCCGGCTCCTCTAACCTGGTGCACACTGGCCGTCCTCCGTGAGCTGCAGCAGAGTGTTTACTCCTGTGAGAAGCAGCCTAGAGATACCCTATGATTACAGCCAAACCTGGAGCATGGGGCTCCTTTGCCAAGCCCATCTCCAGCACACCCAGCTCCCGGAGTCCCAGCGCCAGCCACTCACACAACTGCTGCTCTGCATGGGGGGTCTGAGTCCCTCCCTCGTGTTCTCTCGTGGACTAAAGCCATACCATATGTCTTGCTAAATGGAATGTAAATGAAACGTAATGAATGTAAATGGAATGTACAATGAAATGTAAAATGCTAGAAGAAATCCAATTTCAGCTCATCGGGGTCTCACGCATTTCTGAGCATAATTAACCGGGTTTTTCAGTAAGAGCGGGTCTTGGAAGGGTGGGAGCACACATGGTGGGGATGCACCAGGAGGGATGGCAGAGCTCTTGCAGCTTGTTCTGGATGCACATGCTCCTGCAGCCAAGGAGGAAAGCCACCAGCCATGGCTTTCCAAGGTTTTCCAGGTACTGTTCAACATGTATCTGCTGGCATTTATATCTAATGAAAAAAACCACAGCCCAAACCAAGTGGAAGGGAGCAATAGGGAAATAGAGCGGAGTGAAAGGTAACTTATTTTTAAGGTAAGAAAGCAGGGAAATACTCATGACATGCACTTGTGCAGGACTTTGGTGGGAAATTACAGTGCACCGTCGCAGCTATAGAAATGATAGCTAGGGATTGGGATTTCTCGGGTTCTCACAGAGATCTAGTGGATGGCCTTGATTTGAGACAACATTACCCTGAGCACAAATTCCCTCTCACTTAAAATGTCACAACGCACAGGGGATCTTTAAGGGACATCTTGTAGTATGTCTTCAATGACATGTCGAGTTGAGCTCTTGCCTCTGGGTGAACAAAATGCTGCACAGGTTGTATAACGAAAGCAAGCAATTAAAAAAGCTATTGCAGTGAGAGGAGAGTCATGACTTCCCAGCAGGATATCGGGGAGATGTCAGAGAAGACAAAAGCCAGAGCAGGGAGCTGCAAGGCAAGAGGACTGCCCAGTGAGGAGGTCCTCAGGTGAGGTAAAAGGTTGTGAGTCCTTTGTGGCCAAGGGGTGAGGCTTCTGAAGGATGTGAAAGGCTTTTGAACTTCTGAGAAAAGAGCAGTAAAAGCCAAAACATATGAGGAACTGAAAAGACTTTGATATTTTTAAGAAAATAAACTGCCCCAAAAGGGAGTGGTATTGCAAAAACACTGGATGTTCACTCAATACAAAATAAAGTAAACTAAACAACTGCAAAAGCTGGGGAAAAAATAAATTAAATCATCCTTCATCTCTGTCCTGATGGTTTGAAAATAACATATCCAGAAAAAAAATTCAAGTGTGGGTGGGATTGCTTGTTTTTGAGGAGAAAAATCTGCCTGCATGCTGTATGCTAAGGCAGACCTCTGAATAGAAGAGTTGCTAAGCTGTATAGTTATCTCCCCACTTTTTTCGGGCAAGACAGGCTAGTGTAGGAGGCAGGGGGGTGTGTGCATGAACAAGGCAGGAAGGGAGGCACAGTAGAGAAGCACATTTTTAACCTCAGCATAACCCCCCAAAATTTTGCAATTTGGACAGCTTGACCTGAACCTTCCTGCAATGGCAGTGTGAAGCCAGAGTGGCCCTGAACACCCTGCAGAGTCATGATGGGTTGGTAGATGCTCTCTAGATCCAGCATGAAATTAAAGTAAAGCCTGATGGGATCCTGCCAACACAGAGCTCAACTCAAGAAAAAAAACCCCAAGCTCCAAATAGCTGTGTTTTATATGTAAAAATAGCCAGCACACATCCAGTGGGTCTCAACAAGTCACACAAAACTTCACTGGTAAATTAAATACATAAACTGGACATTTAAATTCCAATAACTGGGCATTTTTATGTTTACATAAAACAGCTGTTCAACTCATCGCTTCAGACACAACTTCCTCTTACATCAGTAAAAATAATGAAGTATATCTCACTTATAAGCACATCTTTTGTATAAGAATGCATCCTCTCCCATTTCCACCCTCACCTGAAGCTTTCCTTCCAATACACCAATATAAAGGGATGGAAGGTAGTCCTCAGTGCAGTCTAAGCCCTGATCCTAATTTCCTGTTAGGTTACACACACTGTCCTGTGAGGTGAAGCCTGTAGTTAGCTTTTCTGCTGGGTGGATAATTGTTTCACATGGTCTCACTGCACTGGAAGCAGTGTGGCACTGCTGCCTGCCTGCAGAAACATCCAACACCTTCCCTGCTTCACAGAGGCTGCGGGCATCTTCTCCCAGTCTGTGTGTTCATCCAGCTCCCCAGTGCTGAACTGGCTGTTCAGTTTTCACAAACACCATAACTGCACAAACACTGCCTTTTTTTTTAAAGTGTTTAAGAGTTTCTGGTTGCTATGGTGACAGCATCAGAGAAAAGCTAGAAGGAAATAAAGGCCAGAAGGACTTGTATACCATAACCGAAAGAAGGGGTTTGATGGTACAGCAAATATATTTTTTGCTCTGTGAAAGACACAGTTACTCTGTGTAACAAGCAACATATGACTGTTTAGCATACAGACAAAACTGTTTTTAACTGCAGAGTTAAGTTGGAAAATAAAAAAAACAAACCCAAAACAATCAATCCATCTTTTCAGTTTTTGGATATATAAGAGACCGAGTATCTCGGACCTAATAAGCAATAAAATCAGTCCACTGCATAAATGTAGTACCTTTCCTTTAAAAATAACAACATGCTATCTGAATCCTCTGAAACTGAAGACATTACTTTTATAAACATAAATGGTTTTATGCTAAAGATTGGCTAGCAGCACTTCTGGATGCTATCAGGCTGCTCAGGCCCAGCCGATTTTAATTTCTTTCCACCTTTCTAACAGACACAGAACAGCAAACATGCTCAGTTTATCAGATTCTCCAGGCTATCAGATGCTCAGGGGCTACATGCAGTATTAGGCAAACACATCTGAGAATTCACTGATAATGTCAGGACATTCTCCATGGGCAATGGTCAGAAAACAACTATGATTTGTTTAAGGTTTATTATGAACAGACTCCAAGACATTAGCAAATATCAGAGGTAATGGAAATAGCTTTTCAGTAGCTTTTAAATTATTTAATTTAGGAAAGGGAAATTGCACATCAGAGAGGAGTAGTCAGATTGCACACTAATACGGCCACCTAACAGCACATCAGAGAGGTGCAGCAGCTTAATGTCTGAAGATGTCTGGTCAGGCCTGTAGCCCTTACAATAACATGCACTGAGTAAAATATACTGTGGTTCCTGAAATATATTCTCTAATTTATTTCCTTGCTAAAGGATTCAGATTTTCCTACTTGAAAGTAAGAAAAAAGCTTGTTAATAAAACCAGATTAAATTAGTACCTAGGCTTCCTACCATGTGACAGTGATTAACCCTTTAGCTTTGCACCTCTGCTCACAGAAAGTGCATGTTCAAAGCCCACCTCAAATCCATACATGCTCATGTACTTTTAAGACAGTTACTATCCTTGCTAGATACGCTTCACATTTACTAATACTTGCCAGAAGAGGAGTCAATGACTATTTCTTTGACCTGAATGCATTCATCAAGGCTTGGTGAAGATACGCATTTATATACCTAAGACTGGGTGAAGATTTACCAGCCAAACAAGCTCTTCCTTAAACTGTGTCTCATAATTTCTCTTCCTCTTCTTCTAAACACTTTCAAACTATACTCTCTCTGTCAAGTGGAATAATTCAGAAAAGCAACTAAGTTCTATGAAAATATCTAGCACAATGTAATCCTGCAGCTATAAAACAAAAACACTATGGACAATACTCATCAATTCAATCCCAAACCTGTGTTATACAGACTGGTAACAGGAACAATACTCTCTGGCCATTGTGTGATGTTTAAATTCAGGAGAACAAGGTAAAGTTTTCAGTCCCGAGTCCCAGGAACAGTATGGCACACAGCAGCTGGAGCCTGGAAAAAACACTGCACCTTCCACTCCAAATAAATTATGAAATTCGCTTGATGGACATTTGGTCCCAGATACTGTGTAAAAATGCTTTAATTTCCTCGCGTGAGAAATCACAGCAGAGTTCCTCTAAATTCTCTGTATCAGGAAAAGAGGATAAAAGGAGATACTCGAGGGGAAATGGGAGCTCAGACAACTCCTCTTTGTGCCTGATCACACACTCAGCTCCCACGTTCCCACTTCTCTCTAAGCCAAGCAGGCAGCAGGCCCCTGGCTTACTTGGACAACTGTTCCCTTACACAACAAAAACTTGCAACTTACTGGCAGCTCTGAACAGTCACTTTCCAAAAAGTGCTGGGCTCAGCTTCTCTTGCAGCAGGACACTGACAGCCACCCAGCAGCTCTCTGTCCCAAAACTTTCTGTTAAAACAGCAGCCTAAACTCAGGGGTTCATACCCCTCTTCACACCCCTTCCTAAAATCTGCATGCTGACACTGCACCTCCTAAGAAAACTACCACAAAGGCTACAGCAAAGGGATATTAATTACATCTGGCAGAGTTGGCAAAAGGTGCCCCAAAATGTTAATGAAATAGTTACGCTCATCAGATTCAATACTGTCATCAAAAGGACCAAAAAAACCCCCCACACATACAAACCCAAATGATCTCTCCAACTCATTTTTATCTGTTAGGCTAAAGATTTAGTCTTTGCTATGAATCCTGGCTACTCATAATGTGAGTATTTTAACAGGAATGAATAGACTCCGATCACATTTTACAACTGAGTATTTAACATAAAATTACCATGATTAAAACATTATGCAGTACCTCCTTAGAGTATTTTCTTTATAAAAGAGCCTGGCTGCAAACCCAAGCTTGCACAAATTGACTTGAAAAATAATAAATTCCTTAGTCAACAGGTTCACATTATACTCTAAGCAACACACAGATCCAAGAGACACTCCACGACAACACTTTAGCAAACAATCCTGTTATTCATGGATGACTATAATAGGGTGATTACTAACAGCTGTTTGCAATCTCTTTACATATGGAAAAGCTTCAAAAAACAAAATTACAGAAGCACCCCAATTTACAGAGGAACTGAAGACAGAAAATCTGTAAAGCTGCTTAGCCCCTTCCCAGTTCCATTATCCTCAATACTCGCATTACACCTGGATACCCCTAAAGGATCACCCCACAGGCCCTACTCATTCCCTATGGCTTCAAAATACTCAAGGCAATGGTATTACTTTCCAATGTATTCATCAGGTTAAACTCAAAGAATACAGGTATTAAAATATAAATTAAAACTACCGTGATTCAATAGATTTAATAGTTTTATATGTAGTCTACACAAATACTGAACTTACACAACCAGTAGATGAGTGCTAATATGGCCAAGTAGGGGTATGATCACCCTCAAGGACATAAAAAGAACATAGTCTAGCTTTTAAATAAACTTAACCCAATTATAAATGTTAATTAAAGCATTCCTGATGCAAATGATAGGTTAATATTCAAACCCAGAAAGCAGAACACCACGTAACGCCCTAATTTGTTCCTATTTGACCAGTCACTCCTTCACTCTCTTCCCTGCCCCAAAGTTTTAATTAGAAGCCCTGCAGCCACCCACATCTTTCTGTAATACTGCAATGAACCATAAGAATACAGAAGTATCAGGAGAAAAAAAGCAACACAATAAAGGCTGCTTGTCCACAGACAAAACACTACACCACCAAACTGCTGTTTAGTGACTTTTCTTAGAAGATGGTCTAGGGATATTCTATCTAGCTGTGACACAGATTTCTTTTTTTACAACACCCTTTCGTTTTTACTCCCCATTAGTGGCACTCACAGGGCTCTGCAGTATCTGGGTGACCCTCTTCCTCTGCTCCATCATGTTGAAGTCCTGTCTCAGGTCAGGGGACATGTTTCTCTCCCGGATGTACTCCGGGTCATTCTCGTTGATGCGATCGAAGTACCGCTCCTTGTGAGGCATCGTGGCCGGGGGAGGAGTAGTGATCACCACCTGGCTGGCATCAGCACTCATGCTTCAGCACTGTGGATGGAAGGCTTCCCCTGAAACAAACGGAAAACAGGAACCAATGTTAATTCAAAGCAGAGCAGTGCACGTGACTTCCAAGTCTGGACACAAGTAATGTCCCTTCTCACCTCTGCAGATCATCTAAAATGAAAGGAGAGCAAGTGAATAACTAGCACAATAAGAAAATTTAGGAAAAATGATAGAAAAATGTTTAGAAAACATTAGTAAGTCCTCTGATAGTGCATAACCATCTCCATATGAGGTAAAATAAAAACCAAAAATCATACAATTAGGAATGACATTTGAAATGACCATTGCACATTTTACGACAAACTTTCCTCTGTCATTTCACACTACACTTACCACCTCCCAAGGTTTTTATACAGCTCTCCTTCCTGGGCTGTTCAAGCAAACACCCAGAAGACAAGGCCTGTTTAATATCTGCTCAAAGCTCATCTCCCAACTTGAATGAAGAAATTCCTCAATTACCGCATTTTCAAAGCATCTCATAACCTCAGCTTAAAGACAAGGCTCCAGGACACTCAAAGACCACCAGGGAATTTCCACAGAGCTCCAGCTGGTGCCTGCTCTTTCATGAGACACTTGGAGACATCGAGGGAACTGCAGAGAAGGTTGTATGTTGGTTTACACAGCATTGAGCCCACATCCATGGCAAACAGCTGAGCTTTAGCTTTTCTCCTTTTGTGTGCAATTGTATGCAAAGATTCTCACTGAAACTCATTACATTAGGAAAAGAAAAAAACCCAACAACAATACTTTCATGTCTTGGTAGAAAGCTTAAAAATCTCATTAAAAAACCTGATAAGCATTTGTAAACACAAACAGAACTGGATCAAAAGGAAAGAAGCAGACACCTGAATTTTCATGCAAAGAGTCAGGCTCAGAAGCACACTCAGGAACACCATTCCTCAAAAGCTACAGAGGAGGGACATTCTCTCAGGTTTGAGGAACAAAGAGAAGCAGGATTTGAAGGACGAGATAGTGTACTATGAAAATACATTTTAGCATGCAAATATCTACAGTCAATAATAAATTTAATATAAAAATATTTGCATGCAAAAATATTTGGTATGTAAATTCACATCCTCAGAGGAAAAAAGCTCAAGTCAAGCAATGTTCCACAGCATGGTTTGACATTCTGGTATCAGTGGAACAAAGTGTCCTTGCTCTGTGGCACAGTCATCCCTCGTTTGTGTCACTGCAATTACCATTTGGGGTATTCTGTGAACAGTGAGCCAATGTGGAGCACCTGAACTGCTTCCACTATAATCTAACATATTTCCCAGGTGAAACACTGGGAAGACCTGTTAAAAGCAGCTTCAGCAGCCCAAGCCCTCCTCCTGCCTGCTGTGAGCCCCTTCAGTCCTTGTAACACCCTCTGCTGCGCAGCCACGCCACGACCCAGGCTGGCAGGAGGATGCAGATTGGTCTTCAGCCAGTTTCCCACACTGATTCCCAAACGGCTCTGCTGACAGTGCAAGGGCGAGCACAGGGATGAAATTCTGGGGCACTGCAGCCCTGTATGAAACTCCAGACAGAAACCACCTACAGAGCTGGGAAAGCATTAGCAGGTAAGAGACAAGAAAACCACATCTATGACTTTCTTGTGTATTACAGGTTATGATAAAATTAGGGATTGAGATGAAATACAACAGTTACTACAGGTTTAATTGGTTTTGTTCTTTCTGTCATTTTTTCTCCAGACAGAAAGAGAGAGAGAGAGAAATAAAACATCATCTGGGATGCAACACTATCCAGCTGCACACACAGAGCTCCCAGGAGGTACCTGGCATGCTGGATGAACATACCATGTTCTGGGATGTATAATTCACATCCTGGAGACAAGCTCCATGAACTCTGATGGCTTCATTCCAGAGGCTGTGGAACACACTGGTGAGTTTTGCATTTGCTGCTCGGGTGCAATAGGAGTTCATTCAGCATTAGCTGACTGACCGCTGGAAAGCCCGTGTGTGAGTGTCATCAGTTTGGGGATGCTGGGGAGAAAACAAGGGCCGTGCTTCAAGGAAGTGGGAGTTTGGGAAAAATCTGGTAGAAGTATAAAAGGAGCTTAAGTTTTTCTAAAGAATCAACTCTTGGGATGGTGTCTGGGGATCTGACCACCGCTCAGCTTAGAAAAAATACCCTTATAAATGTAAGCATGCATCATGTCTCTCCTCCTCCACCTTGTGTGTACCTTCTCTTCCCCCCCTGCCCAAAATGGTGAAGTTTAACCAGAAAAAGAAAAAAAAGCATCAGGAGAAAACATAAGACCACGAGATCACTGGCTAAATGCCACAAGGTATGAAGAGCTTGAGACAGACCTGTCAGCTTCCACTGCTCTCCATCTGTGTTGGGGTAAGAACCTCCATCTGAGCCAGAACAGACACCTTCCAGCACCTGCAGGTAACTAAAAGCAGCCTAGAAATGCAGATAGCAAGAACCTTGCTTGAACTGGTGACCAGCTGTGACTCCGGCTCTTTTCCTCCTTCCCAGGAATTGTCTTATCTGACTGTTTTTTCCCTAAAATGCTCCCGAATCCTGTTAACCCCAAGAAGGAGACTTGCTCAGCTGCTGATCGACTCAGTTGGCTGGATCAACTACACGCATGTCTGAACTTCAAAACATATTTATTGTTATTATTATAGGTTTATAGGACATAATTAGTTCAACTCCATTACTTTACAATTCATTCTTACAGTGACAGAAAAGCCCATTCATCCATAAAAATGGCACAAATGTGACTGGCAATATCCAAAATCCACTAAAGAGATTTTTCTAATTGCCTTGGACTTTACTTTTTCCTCTTTCCTTTCAGCGTGGTTTGCTACCTCTAGCCATTAAGATTACAACATTGAAGTCCTTGTAGTACAAAACCCCTCCATTACTGAACATAATATGGGTGTTGGGCCCAGTTGTTCTTATTAGGTCTGGTTCAATGCCTGCTCTGTTGAGCCCAGGCTGACTCTCATCTAACCCCTACTGTTTCCTGGAAAATTTTCAAACAAATCAACCATTCTATTATTATTTATTTGTATCTTCTACTTTTTTTTTCAGAAAAAGAACATTCGTTAAAAATGCCATCCGCTTTAGGGGACCAAAAAATCAGTACCTCCTTCTCAGCACAGAACCAGCAATAACACAAAAGTATTTACAGAAAATCCAGATCTCAACATCTATGAATTGTGATAGAGGATCCTCTCCCCCACCTTTTTTTTTTTTTTTTTTTTTTTTTTTTTTTTTGGTGCGTATCTGTGAGAGAGAGATACATGCGCCTAGAGAAGAAACCAGCTTTGCTGCAAGGCTACTTTTGGCTTCCACCCCCTTCAATGATGTTTATGAATTAAAGAAAGTGAGGTACCACCTTCCTGAACAGTACTAGCTAACATTTCTTATGCATGCTCAAGAGTGGCTGCAGGGACTGAGACACAGGTAGAAATGAGAGACCCTATAGCAATGAGACACCATATCAAGACTGGTCAGAAAGGACAAACCTACACAGAGAAATCAAATATAAACTCAGATGTGATTCTATCCTGGTGAGAGCCATCACTCTTGGTCTGCTGAGACACACATTTTAGCCCACATTTTGACCTAACACGCACATGCTGACATGCTGAAAAGAGATTCAAAGCATAAAGAAGGGCAGTTTTCCCACACATGGTTCAACTGCTCCAACGAGGGGCCAAACCAAGAAGAGAAACTCAGAACAGATAAATTTTTGCTACACAGAATCTTCATCTCCTCTGAAAATACTTTTAAGGACTTGTAAAACAAAAAGGCTCACAAGGTCTTGCTACAACGTAACTTGCTAATCTCACGCCACTTCCCCCTCCTAGCTCTGCCCTCCTGGTTCACGCTGAACTGAATTCTGATACAAAAGAAAACAGGTCGTGTCCTCCCGTGCTTTGATGCCTTATATAGCTCATGGGTTTGGCTTCCATATCCTGTTCTGTATTTTACACCGGTAACTGGGCTACAGAGAGAAAGTAGAACATACCCCCTCTGTCAGGAAGCTGTGTATCTCTCTGCTTAGGAGTAAGTTTTCTTTAATGAAAGCTTCAATTTATTCCAGGAACTTGGAACTCTTGATTTTAGGTTGCAACATTACATCCTGAGCATCCCCATCTGACACTTTGTAAAGTCTAAGCAACCTGCCGTGCTGCTTTTGTTGCAATAACAATTTTCAATGTCAAATCACAAAAACAGCTCAAAAATAATAATGAGGTCAGAGAAACAAGAAGTACTGAAGTAAAAAAAAAGTGCAACAGACCAAACGCAAGGAAAATTTATATTGAGAAAGAACCCCCCAGAAAGCACCGACTTAATATATTTATATCTTTCATAATGTACTGAATGTTTATAAAAATAAATACCACCAGACAGAGTAACAGAAAAGGGACCAAATTATTAGATCACCTAGCAACAGAACATTAACCTACCTTTTATGCTGATCTTTTCTGGCTGGTTTCAGACATCTCCATTTTCTCTATGCAGTGCAATCCATCTTACTGAGAGTTGCCAGCACTGCAAACCAGCAGCGTGTGCACGGCATCATTAACTGGTGCGGCTGATTTGGGGTCTGAGCGCTCGGGCTGGACTACCCCGCACGGGAGCGGCTCCCCTGGCGGGAGCACGCTGAGCTATTCCGCTCCTGCGATTCCTCGCCGGCTTGTTTTTAAGGAACAGTCTGCTCCTTCTCCCCCTCACCCCCCCCTCCAATATCTTGTCTGCCAGGAGACTTGTTGGAAGCACACTGGGCGTCTCTTGATCTCAGTTCCAGCCTCCCTATGAAACAGGTTCCAGTCTGAATCAAAGACTTGGCTTTAGCAAACACCGTCAGCTACGTACCTCAGCTGGCAGCAACACACACACTCCAGGAATATGGGGGAATGGTTGAGAGGGACGGGGAAATACGTAGGAGAATACGAACTGAGAAGAGGGTCACCAATGCTATTCTTTGGCACTAGAAAGTCAGCTGTTCATCGTCCCTCCTACACATTTCAGTAATGACACAGAAATGAATAATTGCAACTCCTTTAAGGCAAAAAAAAAGTTGGATAAACACCTCAAAATTAAATTAATTCTGAAATTCACCTGATGAGGACAGCAAATACCATAAATATCTGAGTTGAAAGATTTTCTCTCTCTCTCTTTTTTTTTTTTTAATCTTACAATGGATTTGGGATTTTATTACTTCACACATTGTTCAGGTGAGTAAGACGTGTGCTCAGACATTAGAATTTTCTAAACTCAATTTGTGGAGCTGAAAACAACTAGGTAGCATTTGTTCAAAATTCTATTAACTGATTTTACTAATACACAGTAATTCTTTACACCAGCACTCAAGCCAAACTACACCCTTAAACTGACACAAATTAATTTGCATTTAGAAAATAAAGTAGTCATACCTTCTCCCAGCCTGCCCAGCCATCTGATCTTTCTCCTTTTATCACATCTTCAGATTCATACCAGCAAATGCTTATAAGGGTTTTTTCAGTTGTTTACTTTCTAAATGAATTAATTTTCAGCTGTATCAGTTCCCCTGCCAGTTAACTGCATATCTACACAAATGTTTGTTCTGAAATAAAAATAATGATGATACAGGAGTGTCTAATACCATTTCTTCCAGTAGCAATGCAGCCATAAACAATTTGTCATACTACAGCCCAAACTGGTTACTAATCATAGTCTAATCCAGCACTGCATATTTAAGTCCCTATGCTTTTAAACAGAGCAAGCTAATAAAATTATCATCTCTTTTCAGACACCACATTAAAGAGACTGTATGGCAGCAAGATACATTTTTTCCTAAGAAATAAGCACTTGAGTGCATTTGAACCTTGTTTTTGTGATGCTGTGTTAAATCTAAAGCATTACTTTTTCCCAATTATATCGTGCAATGCTGAAGTCAACACAAATAGTCAAGCTGTGCAACTCACACTTTACTCAGTGTAAACTGGAACTGAGCCAGGCACACTTCATTGTCAAGGAGTGTGAACTAAGTGGGCTGCTGACGACCACACAGAAAATGAGAATTTGAGGCCTGTAGCTCTACCTTTAACTGAAGGGGTGATGTTTTTTCTCCGTTAAGGAAGGCTGCTCATAATGCACACAGCCTGTAGCAGGTGCAGTCTGCACCTCCACACTTGCAGGCTGGCCTGCCAACATTTTTCAGCACAAGCAGTGGGGAAAAAACTTCCGGAGCCTGGAAAGCTGGTTTGATGTATCCAATATGCTCTACCACATGGCCATAAATGCTATTTGCATGTGTTGAGTCTCATAAATGAACTTGCATGCTTAACCCTGTAGACCCAAGCTACTTTAATCATTCACATTTTGCTATTCCTTCACTGCTGCATGAGTTTTTCATGTAAAAAAAGGGAGGGAGCCCTTGATAAGCAAGTTATCCAGTCACCTTGAGAGTCAGCACGACAAAAGACAAAACCGGCCTCAAAAGCACAGTCCTGAGAGTTCAGATCCAAGGTCCCCCCTGCCCACTGTGGAATCTCTTGTGCCAAGGAAAGGCGGTACATAACTGGGCTGTTGCTGTCACTGCATTGCATGACACTTGAACAGTCAGCAGTGCAAGGGTTTTCTCGCTTCCCTCCATAAAATGTTTTCTTGTTTTACACGAAAATTAAGATTGCGCAGACAATACAAACATTTTGAGATTATGATGTTCTGTACACAAAACATACAAATCAGAACAAACCCAGTCACACAAGCAAACTGGTTACAGAAAAGTAGCAGAGGAGGAATCCAGAGTTTGTTGGTGAAACAATTCATGTAGGTGACAATAAAAAGCACTTTTTTTATTTTTAAAGACTAACCTCTGCTTATCTACATAATCACTTGTGCTTAAGTCACCTAAAAATATTTCACGAGTCAGTAGACAACAGAGAGCTAAATTAAAAGATTACGCTCTGGTAGCACTTATCCGTATTAAGCTGTGAAAGTAGGCACACACATAACCCACACACAGAGACAATAGCTGAACAATGTCCCTGTGCCACTCAAAAAACATGAAACCTGGGCTCCTCCACAGCATAAACTAAGAATTTCTCTGTGAAAAAAAAAACCTAACTGGAAAAGCTGATTGCAGGCACAGCCTTCCATATTTTGCAACACTCTTCCTCTCCCTCTCTTGCAAAGTCTCCAGCTTCCTCTGGTGGCTTTTTTCTTAGGCTGTCCCTGACCAGCACAGATGCAGGGGAAAACATTTCACTTTATATGCAGATCTACATAAGGTTATGGAGTAGAAGGACCAAGTCTGTTACGTAAACAATTTTTTTTAAATCCACTGATTCACATCAACCTGGCTAGAGCCATTTGGAATAACAAGGACAACTCCCAGCAACCTGCAGGAGCCCTCCTGGGTCACTGGTACAACGTGTGACATCGGAGAGCACAGAAACCTCTTATCGATCCCAGGGCACATGAAAAGCCTTTGTGATTTATGGCAGTCTGATTATCCTGAGAAATGTCATGGCCAAAGCAGCTGCCTCCTGGGTTTTGCAGGAGGGTCAGAGGCTGCGACAGTGGGCAATCCAGATGATCGACATGAGGCAACTGCTGGATCTTACAAATATTTACAGGAACAACCGATCTTGTGCATGGCAGCACGCAGCCAAACCTTTTTACAGCCCAAACCCCTGGAGTTCCTCTCTCTTCACATCAAATCCCGACCTTTAGCACCGCTGACAGCTCAGTGCAGACCCCATGGAAGACCACTACCATGCCCTGACCATACAGAATTGCAGCTCAACGCCCTCCATAACTCCCAAGCGAGGACTGGGAAACCTGGCCAACAGCTAATCTCAGTAGGACATTTGTAACTGGAAACTTGAGGAAAAGATGAAATTGTGCCAGGTCTTCGATCATACAGTCTTCAGGACAAATTGTATCTTTATTAATATTAGGCACCACACCCTGCACAACTCTCCCCAGTTCGTCTTGAGATCTCTGAATCACTCTGCCATAAATTTTATATGAAGAGCAATAACATAAGTCACATTAATACGCCAGTATCAGCTTGGCCATGTCAAAATAAATTGGCTAGCCTCTCAAAAAAGGAATTTTAACATTTTACTGACTTATACATCATTCTCACATTAAACAGAAAACAAGAGAATTTCAAGAAAAGCTGATTTATGATAGCTATAGTTAAAAACTCAAAATATTTTAGATAACACAACTACATATACTGATTTCACATATGAAGAAGAGGCTTAGTGGGAATGTTATGGTTGTCTTAAGGTTTTTAACTATAATTTACAAACAGCAACTTTAGGGATTGATGAAAGTGTGAGACAAAAGATGCCAGCCAACCCAGGCCTGACTGTGCAGCAGGCACATTGCCACTGACTGGCCATGAGCAACGAAAAAAACCTTAGGCAATGTGAGAAAAGAGTTATCCTCTTACTCTAGCAAATGCTTAAAAAAGGCAAGCTCAAATTGAGGTGCAGAGGGAAGGCTCTGTTAATAGGACTAACAGCTTATATCAGCCATGAGACGGCATAAGGGACAAAAAACTGTAAACCACTATTCACAGATTATGCTGAGAGTGTCTTTTCTCACCCCATCCAAGACTCCAAGACTTTCTCTTCTCCATTACCAAAATTAGTTTTGCCTTAGCATATGGGACTATTTTTCCCCTCCTTGGTCCATTTACAAACAAATGTTTGTTACTGTCAAAACATAACATGGGAAAAGTTACAAACATGCAGAATTTGATAAAGTTATAGTTGCATCCCTAATACGTACAAAATTATCTTTTTTAGAGGACTCGAGTTAAACATACCTTATGCTACAATTTTTCAGGTTTTCCTGGCTGCCTTGAGGCAATCCTGCCTCTCCCAGTGCACGTGTTTCAGTCCCCCACCTCTGAAAATGCCATTCCCTAATTGTGCTAAGCACATCTCTCCATGAAGCTTGAGTCTACAGTGGTTACACAAAGGCATCAGGGTTAAAAATAATCTGGGGGAGGAGAGCAGGGGAAAGTGTGGAGCAGAGCAGGGCCACAAGGGCCTGGCTGCCCTACTCAAAAGTTCAAAAGGCAACTACTTTATTAGCTGCGTTCACAGCATGTTGCTTTAATTATCCTTCCCAGGGAAATCCCTAGGATTTACAGTGGTGAGAAACACTTTTTCTGTGTATAGTCGCATGGTTAATATTGTCTTCAGCTTACTTGAAAATAATTAACGCCCCCCAACAAACTATCCAACTAGCAAATGGAAAAAATTTCATTTGCATTCGAAGTTTAACCTATATAAATATGTACATCAATCTCAATTGACTTGGCCTGAATTTGACCTCCTTCTTGTCTCTGACACATTTTGCTCATGGTATTAGAAAAGCAAATTGAATTTAGAGAGCCAAAGGTCTTCTACACCTTCAGGAACAGAAAACTACTCCTGAGTTTCAAGCAAGCCCAACTGATGGCAGGGGGTCACTTTGGACTTAACCACAGCACGGAACAGAGAAGCAGATGTGCCCAGAGCAGCAGCAGCCAGCACATCTCTGAACAAGTGCTGAGGATTTACTAACAAAAGCTTTGGTAAGACACACAGTGAGGGGTATGGTGAGTCAGCATCAAGCCCAGTAGTAAGAGTAGTATTTTAAAAGTCAAAAGCAGAATATATAAATACTTCATAATTAGGTTACTATTATTTTCCAGTGCAAGCAAGCAATTACCTACTGTTATCCCATAATTCTCCTCCTCCATCGTTACTTGTAAGCCCTGGAAACCCGGATAAAATAAAAGACACTGCACAACAAACTGCTCTGGTATTACAGGGCATGCATGCATCCTAGCATGCTACACAAAATCATGGGGATTTGCACACATCTGTGATTGTTCCTGGAATGGAAAACAAGCTGACATTGAACACTTGTCCTAGAGTTTTATACCATCCTCTCTTTTGATCTCAGTTGCATGAAGCATGAATATTTCCTGTCTAAAGAGGAGATGGTCCAACATACTGGGAACAGAACTTCCCAGCAAGGTGGTACAAGCAACCATCCACCCCAGACTGCTTCAGAAGACAACTTATACTACAGCATTGTCATGTAAGTGAAGAAAAGCTTCCTGGTTTCTCCTCTAACCTGGGACTTGAAGGAGCCACAGCACCAGTGACTCAGAATTCCAGTTGCAGAGACTCTCAGTTATAATTTTGAAGGCACGTGTAGCCTTTGATTAGTCACATGCAGCACTAAAGGCTCTCCCCCAAATCCTTCCCTGAACAATTCTTTCCATTTTGACTTCTGGGTTTTTTTTGTTTGTAGTTTCAAGAATATTCTGAAGCCAACAAATATACTAGATGGATCTGTCTCCTAGATAAAACTAAATACATAAGAGTTGTTTTATTTGAATTTCCAAAGCTCATTTGTAAACCTGACCTGAAAATGCTATTTGCTTGTTTGCAATTTAACTTGTATATGTTTATATTGAGTGGAGGTATCTGACATGTTATCCATTAGCTGAAGCTCACAGCCTGAGATACAGAGGCAAATTCTTCTCTCAACTATAATATTAAGAATTAAAAGCAACAAATTTAAAAATCAATCAGTGATTTTTAGAAAAATGACATTGTGTTCTGAGCCTTGGTGATGCCTTTTTTTTGAATATTTGAATAACTCATGGAAATCATCCTAGGTAAACAGCATTTCAGCTTATACCATAAGAAAATTATTGATGATGCAGGAAAATGTCTGAGGCTATAGAGGTTGCATCTGCTTGATGAATAAAGGTAAGTAACATCTTTTCTAGGTCTTTCAGTTATTTTTTTTCACTTTTGTGTTGCGTGCTTTGTGCGGTTTTTATAAACATCTGTAAAAACCTAACACCGTTCGAAGAATTAAAGATCTCCATATTAATGCAAGAACATGCCAAAAAAATACCACAAAACTTGATTAATAAAGTGCTGAATAATAGGTGATTAGATGCTTGCCAAGGGCTCCTTCATGACAGCTCTCAGACGTGCTGGAATGCTGCGGAAGACAACACCGACCCAGGGCAGCCGGAGCTCTGCCTTAACCACAGCGGGGATGAGGAGGAACCACATCATTTTTTGGAACTCGTTTCTTAATCCAAAGAGGAAAAAAGGAATCTGCAGGACTAATCTGGTCTCAGGAGTTTGCTCTCAAAGGTTTCTGGAAGAGTAGGAGTAGGTGCCACTTTTAGAGTTGGGCAGTATTTAGATTCACTTTTTTCCTGTAAGATGCATTGCTCTAACTTGCTAATTTATTGCATCATTTTGGGCAGGGAGATAGCTGGATTTCTATTTTTATTTTAATTACTGAGTGATGCTTCCAGTGTGCATTGAAATAAGCATGTAAGATGCCATTTGTGGGTTGCTGTGGGTTTATAATTTTGTTCTTTTTGATTCTCTGGCAAATTGCTAAGGAATTTTGATTTTGGCCTGCTTCATCAGTACATGTTCTCTCTCTGTGATAAATTATCAAAACTAATCAAAGTTTGTACTGCAAAGCAGGCAGTATGTTGCGATGAAAGCATGCAAAGTTTTGTGTTATATGAACAGAATTTTCTTGAGACTTCTGGCTTCAAACTCAGAAAACTGGAATTCATAATGAGAAACACTCCTACCTGGCACACAACCCCCGTCCCTCAGAGAGTGCAATTATACAATTATGCTGGATGAAGCTTGAAGGAAGGTTTTCATTACATCTATCCTGTGTTCATTTTCATGTCATATTCAACATGTGTTGTTTGTAATTGTGTGACACTGGACTAGAAGACCAGAGATTTCTAGAAGACTAAAATGGACGGTTTATTTTTTTGGAGTTATTTTTAACTGTCACAGTCATGAGGCACTGGATATGAAGCCTTTAATAATTATACATCTGCTATATAAATAGCAAAACATGAGAAATAAGTAAACAAACAAAGCCATCCCTTCCTGGCCGCTCCTGGCATCGTGCAGCAGGTCATGGGCATGCCTGGCTGTCCAAAAGTAAATCAGCAGCTGTCCTGAGCTAACAGCACATTCCACCTTTTCATTCTCTGTTAGAAACTACCACCCACAACAATACGTTCTCCAAGTTGGCTGTTTCATTTTTGTATCGGCAAAAAGTAATTACTAAGTGCGGCCTTGTGTGACAGCACTTCCACAAGTTCAGAAACACGATTAATGCCTCTAGGTTACTTGTCTATATAAGATAGTAATATTTTACACACCTAAAAGGTTTTTGCCCTCTTTGTAGCAAAGTATGTTTTAGTCTTTAAAACTGAGAATTTGAACAGTCCCTTGATTCTGCAAACTTGTCAATAAATTCAACTAAGTATCTAAACTTAACCTGGACTTTTTTTTAGTCAGTGCCCTATAATCAGATGGACTGAGCAACTTGTACTTCAAGCACTGAGGTTGCTGCTCAGCATCAAAATCCTACATCTTTAACCAGATATCAACTTCTGTAAAGCACAAGCAAATTATGCTTTTACCTTTGTACCAAGTTTAGCTTTCAGTAACCAACAGGTTCAAAAGTTAAGTGGCAGGAATGAATACATGCACAGTGTGATCAGGTAAGATCTCATTTTCATAGAGCAGCAGGTGAACAAGCAGTACCTGGACCCCTCTCTGACCTGCAGCATGAGCCCAGACACAGGTTCAGTCATCTAAAATGACCTTCCATGATAATTAAGCTGAACCTGTGAACAAGCATAATTTTGCCAACATGGACAATCAAAGGGAAACTTAGATAATCCTGTAGAAGAGCCAATCATTTTCTTTCTTCTTAATAAGTAGTGCTTGTGCTCATGGTGGGAATACTTCCTGAAACATGAACAAAGCAATAGGTGTGTTTGGAAATTTAAATTTGTAGGATAAATTTAAAAACAGCATGAACCCTCAAAGCACACTAAAGACTAGCTGGTGTTAAAACTGGCATCTATAAATAGCATAAGTTCATAGTTCTGAGAGGAGACCAGCATTCAAAATTCCCCAAGTGCCAGTGAGCAATGACCCAAGTTAGTTCCACCTGAGCAACAAAAGCACTGAACAAAAATGAGTAATGTACTAGTAGGGGTTGAAGGGTTTTTTTGTGCCCACTTCTTCCATTTCCGATTGCATCATTATCACTAACAGAAAGATAAGTCAATTCAAATAATGATACTCAAGTGATCCCATGTAAAAAAAAAAAAAAAAAAAAGAGAACCACATTTTCATTGTTATTCTTGCATCTCATCTGACCTCCTCAGTACAACCATGACAAAGACAAGGGGGAAAAAAAGGAGGAAAAACAAAAGACCAAAGAAAAAATCTGAACAAACTGCTGCATAGGCTCAGAGTATCAGTTAAGAAATATAGTTGCTCTGAAACATTTAAAGAGAACACAAAAGGGCCTCTACAATAGTATAACCTTTGCCTCTGTCTGCCAGCATCACAGTTTACACGGTTTCCATGGAAACCCTCTGCAAACATACGAATGTGCTTGTTGCGTTAGATGTCGAACAGAAAATCCTTTGTGGCAACTCTGGAGGGCCATGGCCAGTGCCAACCTCCCAGGGAATAATGCCCTTCACTATGCCTTGCCCAGCAGGCTCATGACACACTCGCTCACATGGCACAGCTGCTGCCATCGCTTGTTTTTCCCCAACTGATTAAAATAAAAATACATAAATGTGTGCACATCGTAACTATTAAATATTTCCTCCCTCATGGAGAGCCTGTTTTGCCTTCACCAAACTGACAGCAAAGTCTTTGGTTTGGACTCTCAGATGCAATGCAGGAACTGCTCAGTGAGGACTGATTGGGAGGCTTCCAGCAGGCTTCCACTCAGGACATTGGGAATACATTTGCATATTGAGTAGATAACTAACCAGGAAGGGCATGCCACAATTCTTCATTATTAGGTGCTTTGAGAAAAACACATTAAAAATACACATAAAATCTCAGCATGCAATAGGTACACCAGGCCAGGAGGTAAAACTAGTTTCATCACCTTGTTATTTCTCATCAGGGAAAGATCAACTGACCTACAAATAACCCACTGGATAGGCTCCTCTTCCAGCCCTGGAGGCAGGAAAATTCTGCCCAAGACAGTGAAGTGTCTTTAGGAGGGCTGCTTTCTTTTTGTTGCTGTTAGGGGGACGTGTGCAAGTGAAAGCTGAGGAACTAGAAAACTGGTTTCTGCTTTACAAAAGAGGAGTGTTGCTGCTGGTAAACATCCGACTGTTGTGTCCCTTCTGGATTTTCTCAAAATTCATATCCACTCTGCAGCTCTACATATTTTACCAGCACTGAAATATGAGCACTTCTAATAAAAGTGCACCTTAAGACCTGCAGCACACACAGCTGGAACATAACTTGTTGGGAGATTAAAACATTGCCCTACATCCTCATTCCTCTGAAACAACAAATTCTTAGTACAGCAAGTCAGACATTAGAAAAAGCTTCTTCACCCAGAGGGTGTCTGGGCACTGGAACAGGCTCCCCAGGGCAGTGATCACAGCACCAAGTCTGACAGAGTTCAAGAAGTGCTTGGACAATGCTCTCGGGCACATGGTGTGATTCTGGGGGATGTTTCTTTGCAGGGCTAAGAGTTGGACTTGATTTTTGCGTGTCCCTTCCAAATCAATCTATTCTGTGATTCTGGGACTCTAATTTCTGAGATGTCAGTGGCATAATTTGCCTAATTGCTTACAGATGTGCACAGCCTCAGGGAGGACGACCCTCGGGGAGGATGACACCTCCAAAGGCCACATTTAAGATCAAAGTCTTTGGACCCCACATGGGACGTGAAAGCCTGCCTGTGCCATTCCACATAGAATTGGGGAGGTCAGCACCTTTCTGCTTGTGACTGGGGACACTTCACCTACCATTCAGCCATTTCCAGCAACTTTTACTGTCAGTGACAAAAATCAGCAATGTAACAGTTTTGTCATAAAAGCCAAAGAATGAAGGAAAACGGATTTTGTACCAGAAAGAGAACACAAACTGAACAGTTTTAACTCTGCCAGCTCTCTGTTTCCGTGTGTATTTCTTTCCCTTTCCCAGAGACAGCCCCGAGGGGAAGCCCTCCCTGCTCCCTCGTGGCCACTCTCACCTCACACCCACCACCAGCCCAGGCCCCCGAGCAGCAGCTGCCAAATTAACTCTGAGGGCAGCCAATCTCTCCTTTTAGCCTCGCCTGCACAAGGCAGTGACGCGGGGGTCACTCAAAGCCCGCCTTGTTCCAATGCTCTAATAACCCATTGTTCCCCCGCGCTCGCCTCAGCGAGATAAAACGAAAGGCCGCGTTTTCCGAGGGTAAGCGAATTCCCACCGCCGGCCGAGGGCTCAGCCTCACGTCGGGGCCAGCCCATCCTGCGGCTCGGCAGGGAGATGGTGGGGTTGTTTTTGTTACTGGGGTTTGCAGGAACATCTGCTCGGTGAAGGGATGCTGGGGGTCTCACCATCATCTTCCCTGCAGGGCTGTGCAAAGCCGTGTTTGCTCCCTCCGCGCGCAGCTGTCGCTGTAAAGATTCTGCACTGACGGTCCCACGGCTAAAATCCGGCCCCTACCTGCTGGATGGTTATAATCTGCTCCCTGCCTGAAGCTGCAGAAGGATTAAAAATCTAATGGTTGCTACTGTAAGTTTCCCAGGAGAGGGGAGCCACAGCGTGGGCTCAGGGCAGAGAGCCCCGAGAGAAGGGCTGAAGCACCCCCAGCACCACATCCACCAGATTCCAGGTAACAATGTGTAAATACTGGGATGGGAGAAAGGACACAACAGGCAGAAATTAATCCGACAATACAGGAAATTATAAGATTGAAAAGTCATTTGTTTTATATTTTCACCACATCCTCTCGTCCAGTAATGAAGTTCACTGAACATCATTAACATCCCGCTAATGAGACATCCAACTGCCCAGAACAGCAATAACGAACGTGAGCTCTGTTTCCACCAAATCTACCAGAAAGATTTTTAAGGGTCTGCTTTCCCACTGACACGAACACATGACTCCCATTAGCCTTAATAAAGGAACAGTGCATTCAGTGGGGGAGAAATTTCCCAAGGTTGCATAACTGAACTGTAGCATGCTCAAGACACAGTATAGACTGCTAAGGGAAGTTAGCAGTCCCAAAACTACAGGGACAGACCAAATTCTTCCATTACTTTCCCATTAACTTTTGTCATAGTTCAGACTTCCTTGCTTTAGGCCAGTGAGAGTACTCAAAGCTTTTTTTATGACAGAAAAATGAGAAAGTAATTTTTTTAATGGAAAAGCAAATCAGACAGTGGGATGTTTAGATTCTATTTTTAGGCTGAAAAAAATATAACTTCAGATATGCACTTTCTTTATCTTAATGCATTGTCCCTACATACTATTCTTGACTCTACACTATATAAATTCTTACTTTTGTAACAATGCAAATTTGTTGACAGGATGACAGGTTAAAGTTTATCTTTCAGGCTGCTTCCCTTGCCCCAGTCACAAAAATCTAGTTATGTCAATTTATGTCCCTTTCAGTGCTCAGTGAGGCGAGGAAATGGAGTGGAGTGCCAGAATGTGGAAACAATGCAAAAAAACTAATGCCAGAACTGAGTATCTGCCTCCTAGGCTAAGCTCTGCACGCCCTCACAAAGCTTTGGGATTAATACTGCATATCTCAAAACTGTGTTTAAGAAAAACCTTCATTCCAGATGTTGAAAGCACGATCAATCTACTGAAAGTTAGAAGCTTTTTCTTCATCTCTTCTCCCCAGTTTATATATTTTAAAATACTTGGGTACTTAGCTCTTTTCTTTTTTTTTTTCTGAACAGGGTACACGTATGCTTTTGGATACTAGGAAGTTGAATTTAATAGACAATTTAAAACTAGTTGGTCATGCCTTTACCGAAAGAATCTCTCTGAGGTAATCAAAGAAATTCAATGCAATTGCAGTATATACTAATGAAGGCTGCCTCATGCACTCGGCTATAGATTTAAATGAGAACAGACTTCACTATTATCTATCCCACTGCAATGACTAACATGGGAGAATTTCTAGTCTGCTACTACTCACACACATGATAAAAACCCATTAGCACACATACTCACAGAAATTGAACTACTTTGATACAGTAAAGTGAGATGAGGAACTACAGCGCAACAATTGCTGTAACCCTGCGACCAGCGATGAGCTGTTTTAGAGCCATGTGTTAAAACATATCAAGATTACCTACCTATAAAAAAACCCAAAACCAACAACCATTAAAAAAACAACCCAAAACCAAACTCAACCACAGACCAAAACATATTTGATTCATTTTATTTCACAGACTTAAAATTAAAGCCTCAAAGGTACAGGGCACCGTGGTACTGCAGCACAGCAGAATCAGCCCTGTGCCCCATGCAGCTGCGCTCACTTTAGCTGCCAACAAACACTCAAAGCTCTGAGCCCAGTCCTACTGAGTCTGGCGTTCTCCTTGGCTTAAGCAGAAGCAAAATCAGATCCCATTTCCTAAAAAAAAACCAAAACCAACAAACCCCAACCCATCCCATAATATGCAGAACGACCAATGCTAACAGACTGATTTATGGATACATGATACTAACTACACTGGGAAACTCCATTCAAAGCAGAAACTGTAACTCACCAGTCATGTCACAACACCGAAGATAAAAATCATGCCGGTCTCAAATAGAAGACACTCAAATTACAAGACAACTTTCTGCAGCATCCATCCCCAACCATTCTGTCAAACACACAACTACAACAGCACAAAGCATCTTTATGACAGGAATAAAAGGCTCTTTAAATGCTCCTTTTATTTTTTATTGAATGAACCCACTCTTACACAAAGTTCACTCAACGATGTCTCGAGCTTTAGTACTGCCAAATCCTGTATTTCATTAGTCAACTATGGCTTGTCAGTCACATACAGAACGATCTGAAGTATTTATTAACTGCATACAATTTCTTCATGTAGCAGGTCAGGTGGTTGTTTAAGACACTGAACTTATTACTACATTGATAAATGTAGTTGTCAGGAAGACAAGAATCTTTTCAGTGTTACACCACAGCTGACCAAACACTTCCCTGCTTAAAGTCACTGGCAAAACCCAAAGGGAGTTAAAACCAAAGCCACGGACTCCTCCCAGCCACAGTGTTAGTTTCAGCATTTTCTGTAGTTGACTCTTCTCACAGATCAGTAATCTTTACTAAGAGTTCCTCCCTCCAAGGAAGCACACTGCACCACACCTCCCATTTGTTTTAGAAGTACATATATACAAAGACCACAGCTGAAAAAGATACCATCAGATGTGGCGAGTCCAGAGAAATCTTGTCCCAAATATTTTTCAAGTTTATTCATGAGAAAAGGGTGGAGAAAGAAACCGCAGCTAAAAGATTCACAAACATGAACTCATCTACAGGTTTGCAAAGCAAATCATGCCACCAACCTGTCATGTAACCCACAGGAAAACACAGTGCAGACTCTCTGGATCAAGATACTCACTGCTGGATGAAATTAAATTGCTCAGCTACTATATGAGTTCCTTAAAACTGGTTGGGTTTTTTGCCACTCTTAATCTCTCAGTCAGACAGGCACTAGATTAAAGTGAAGGCAGAGCAGAGAACAACCAGTTTCTAAACTTTAACAACTTCTTACACTCCGGGGCAATTAAGAACACTGTTCTCATACACTGTTTATTGCCTCGAAAGGATCACCAGTTGGTTACTCGCCATAAAAACAACTGCAGCTCTATAATTCCTTAAATATTTACTAACAAGATACACCAGAGTGCAAACCCCAGAGCTCTATTCCTGATACTCAGACCTTTCTGTCCAAACACAAATTGACAAAAAGACCTTCTGGCAAAACTACTCCAGAATGCTTTCACACTTTGGTTTTGAAGTACAGATCTGCCTTTTTTCCCCTCCCTATAACACCACCCACTCTTACAAACAAATAAGTAATCCAGTGTTGCACAGGAATTTTAATTGTTTCCATAACTTCTGCTACCTGCCAAAAAAGTACTTAGCATGACAGATATGGAACAGAGTGCCTATGATACGTGTACATTTATAATAAGATATGAACATATATATGCATAAGTATAACATACAACTTATGTAATAGTTAACTTTTATATGGCTATAAAAAACAGAAGCCTTTTAAAGAGGCAACCTTCATTCTTTGAAGTAACAGCCACGATATGAGTTACTGACTCTCTGGCTCAGATTTACAATCAAATTACTACAGCTGAACTTCCTGCATGCCATGTGAGCCAGACTTGGGCTGGTGTCCCCCTGCGTGCTGTTAGCTCTGACAGACACAAGGTCGCAGCGGAAATCCCTTGCATGGAAGGCTGAAAAACCAGGATGTAAGGACGCACTCCTTTGTATTTGATGCAAATACAGTCCCACGGCTCTCTGCAGCAGTCTCTGCCAGAGTTTGGCTGATGTGGGTGCTGTGACTGAAAGATTGGCTCCTTTCAAGAGTTGTGCAATTTTTATTTATTTATTTATTAAGATCTTGGTCTGTCAACCCTTCCTCACTCTGCACAGTATTTACCATAAATAATGGCCCTGGTTTCAGTGGGACTTTTGAAATATTCATCTTACGGTGCAAGGAATTACACAACCCAAGCTGGTGGGGACATTTTCAGCATACTTGTACAACTTCATTTATTTAGTTATTAAGACTAGGTCTTAAAACAATAAAACCATTTTCAAGCATTTGTTTAAACAGTCCATTATAGGTACGAGACTATTTATAAATATAGGGTATGCAAATACCGCCTATTAGTAAAATACCTACGAGAGTTGTAATTATTTTGGCAAAAGAGCTTGGAGATCCTCCCCTGAGTAAACTGCATGGCAGCATAAGCCTATTAGTAGGGGAGGTATAACAATTCCATAAAACAAAAGCACATTTAAAACAGTTTAATAAACAAGTGGAAAAATATCTGTTGGGATATTTTCATACTGGAAGTTCACAAAATACTATCTTCAACCATAGGTACCACACATTTTTCCACTGATTTTACAACTAAGCCCAGCATGCTGCAGCTTCTGACAGCATTAGGGATTAGAATCTACTTTTGACAGCATTTTTTGATTTGTGATGGGTGGTTTGTTTTTGAATTGTTATGGGCTGGGTGAAGCCTCGAGGCAGATATGCAGCCCTGTTGATAACATATGTATTTTCCAACCCCATGATAAATTTCCCATAACTGCTGGCCTGGAACATGACTTTCAGCAACTTGACTGTTTCACATTTGGCTAAAGCAGCATCAGTCCATTTTATATAATAGCTCCGAGAGAAGACAAGCTCCATGGAAGACAACCATTTTCATAACAGATTGCTTTCAACGCTCAACTTCAGACTCCTATTTTCAGAAAACAATGATTATTGCTTTCAGAAATCCAAATCTCCTCAAACAGATATTTTCTTAAGCTGGAAATCCAAAGTCAGAAATTACTTTTGGAAGATGCACCTGGAATTTGAATATTGACAACAACAGGGCTGGTTGTTACATCTTAGGAGAGGTTTTACTTTGTATGCAAATCCTAATCTACACATACATTTCAGTACTCTTGCATTACTGCCACTGAGAAGGTCTGTGCTGTTTTCAAAGCCTTAAAACCTTGCCTTTCACAGCTGCAAAGGAAATGACAAGAGAAGAAAAACACAGCCAGTGCATATCAGCAATTAATTCCATCCACAACTGCCCAGCTGTTTGCGCATGGAGGAACTGGCCTGTTTCCCCTCCGAGCTTTGGCCACTGAAAGCTGATATGGCACTTTCAGAGATGTGGGCTGCTGGTAACGTGTCAGGAATGCGTGCGAGATCACACGGAGCTGAAGGAGAAGAAATGAAATCCAGACTGGAGAGCTGAGTATCTGTGTTATGAGGACAAAGTTATCTGGGGGAGAGGGCGGCCGAGGTGGGACAGGGAGCTGCCAGCAAAGCCAGGCTCAGCATGCAGGACACAACCACCACTGCCAGAGACACGATGGGATGACCTCAGAAACCTGCATGTCTATATCAGCTCTGCAAGATGTTTTTATGTTGGCTGATGTCAGATAGGTAGATCTGGGGGCAGTTTACAAAAGCTGTTACTTTCACTTGGGATCATGCTTTCCCAGTGAAGTTGCTATAGAGACTTGCCTCCACCTATACCGGAGTAAGACTTATTGGTGAGAAATTATTACCTATTGGCAAGCAATCTCACCAATGCTTGCAGCCCTGAAGCTCCAGAACTTAAGACAGAATTCAGTCCTTTAGTCTTTCCTATGAATGAAATCCCCTCATGCCACCCTTGGGATCTCAGGAAAGGCATAGAGTATATAAAAGGGAGATTCTATTGGCACCATCAACAAACCTCACCCTGCTGAGCCCTGGAAATTTCATCCCACTCAAACTCACCAGTTTACACAAACAGATCATTTTTTCCTCTAATACATTTAAAACCCAAAAACAATATGTATTTTTCCCCCCTTAATCCAAGCCAGTCCCCCTTTAAAAATTCCAAATTGATTCCTCCTTGCTGGGTAAAGCCACACACAGCAAAACACTTCTATTACATATTACTGTCAATTTTTTCTTCAGCTCCAACACCACCAGTAAAAAAGAGCTCATTTGATTTTTAGTAGCAGCAAGTCACCTTTTCATTGGCTGGAGCACTCAATCCTCTCAAACTGCATAGGTATTCAAAAGAATGACACTAATTAGAAAGTCTTTTCACTTGCCCATTTTCAAGACCAGTACTTATGGTAAGAAGTAACTATCACAGGGCTATTCCCTTTACAAAAAAGCAATAAAGTACCAGCTTGTGTATTTTGCTGAATAAACTGAGTCTGCTAAAACTACAGGCTTGTGCCCCAATGTGTGGAAAGAAAAACATTCTGCAGAAATAAGACTGTGATATCATGTCCATAGAGTAATAAAAAAAAAAAGGGAGAAAAATATCCTTCTAGCAAACAAGACTGATGAAATATTTGAACACTGCCTTTTAAAAAAAGTATCTCTAAAGTTTAGAGCTATGCTTATGGAAGATTGGTATAATCTCCAAAATCATTATATAAGCATGCAGTGTTATCTTTTGGAAAATACAAAAGCAGAGGACTTTCAGTAATTTACAGCTTCCCAACAAAAGTAAATCCAAATCCTATGGTTGACTGGAAGATACGAATTTGTGCAAATGGCTTAAAATACCATGTCTTTTTTCTTTCTTGGAACCAATGACTCAATAAAGGGTAAACAGAAGCGGCACATCTTTAAATCAGAAGCACAGCACAATTTAGACTGCAAGTAATCTCACTTTATTGCTGCATGAACAGTTCCACTGCTGCTGGAAAGCCAGAGCAGCACTCATCATTCTTCCCACAATTTCATTTTTAGCTACTCAACATTGGGCAAATCCGCTGGGGGATGATTTCCTACATTGCTTGTTGTCTGCCACAGCAAAACCTGGCTTTCTCACATATTAGAAACATGCACAGAAAGTTTCTGGAGGACATGGGTCAATCACATCACACTGGGCAATGCCAAGACCTCCAAGGTACATAGGCCACCTTCTCAAGACCATAAGTTCTTTTCACATGAAGTTCTGCAATGCAAATAATTATATTTCTTAATATCCTACTTATCCTAAATACTGGACAATACAAGACCAAGGTATTCTTAAGCAACAGAACATGGAGAAGTCTTTAATCTAAAAATCTCAGAAGGATTAAAGGCTTTTTTAGACCTACCTCAAAATGGAAGATATTTCAGTAAAGTAAGGAATGGTGATAGAGCTGTAGATGCCTTAAAAAAATTATGTAGCTTAAAAATGACATTCTCCCCAGCCATACTTACTAGAATGGGTGTTAGTTATTGATTTCAAATTTGTTTCTCAGGCTCAGTTTTCAACAATATTTTGATAGAAGGCTGTGAAAATACTGATAGATGCTAAAAGTGATAACAGTAAGTTTCACTGCATCAGAACTCAGCTGAGCACTACAAATAGAAATCATGCAAGTGAATCTTGCAAGTGCACATATGCCAACTGGCTAACTAAACACAACTCTTCACTGACTAGTCTCTTCTCTGTTTGCTACTTCTTCTCCAGAGCAAAATTTTCTCTTGTGCAGCAAACCTATCCAAGATCTGTGTATTGCTTAGAAGCGTGAAAGATCTATTCCAGAAAAAAACCACAACTCTTCTGCTCTTAAGGATTTACCATTTAAATCTAGGCATGATGCTTCAAGATGGAGATAAATTTTAGGCTAAAATTCAGATGCAGAGAAGGTTCCAAGCCCACATACCATTTATGTCCCAAACCAGACTTACAGGTGAGTAATAGTGAGGTTTAGCAGTGCACGCCTCTCAGATTCGATACACAGCAAAGAATTTCACACTAAAAGTATACAAAAGGGGTTTAAAAAGTCCCCAATTTTCACATCCAGCTGTAACACGAGCAAATTGTTTTACTTATGCTGAACATGAACACATATCATGTTTTCTGGAATAATTACTGAAATATAGAAGTTGTTTGATTGCACCTAGAAATGCTTACATCACACAATGGTTAAGGATAAATAGCACCATCTGAACTTGCAAGAGAAGTTCATACTTCACGGTTAAATAATTTGTCAGTCACTTGGGATGACTTAAGTTTTTCTCTCTCTGAGATGTGAATCAGGAACAAAGTCGCTCAATGTCTAAAAGTTCCCAGTTTGAAAGAAAAATTCCTAAGTCCTAAAGTAACAGTTTTCATTTAGCATCCATATTATATACGAAATACTGAAACTTAACATATTCATGTTCAACATTTGTGTTTGTGAAACCATTAGGTCCTAGAGTGTAATTCTTTCTGCCTAACTTTAGATAATTACATACCACTTGAATTCACTGTCTAATTAAGCTCTCTCTGGCATGAAGTGAGTAATTATCTAGACTTCATTGGCTGTGCCATAGAGTCTCTGTGGTTCCAACAGAGGCACACAATCCACAAGTAGGCATTGATATTGCAGAGATGTCGAGTTATGCAAGGCACGTGCTGCTCTGAAACACTGACAAGCTACAGGCAAGACCGAGCAAACACGTAAGAAGAGATCAATTAACAATTTTATTAGCCCAGGGGAAAAAAATCCAAGTGGCAGATTTAAAAACAAGAGCCTATTCATTAAATTCTTGCAATTCACGTGCACAATGGGCAGCACTTTTCTATGCATCTCACAACCAGAGGTCTTTTTTACATTGCCCAAGTCAACAACACATATTACAAACTAATTCTCAGCAGTGAGATACAACACCATATAAAATGAGAACCTCGCCGTGCCAAGCACATCCCAAGACCTGGCAACAGTGTGAGTGTAGACTAAAATATGCTGTGAGAAACTGTCACCAGGCACAAACAAGGTTTCAGAATACCAAGTGCAAGAGCTGCCAACGTAACAATCATTAAGTAAAAATATATGACCAATTCCTTAAAAAATATAAAGGAATAAAATCTCAACATATAGGGAATAGAGCAGGAGCAAAAGTGAAGGAAGGAGGAACAGGGGAAAGGTAGCAAGCCCATATTTTATTGGGTTTGCGATCAAAATACAAATTTACTTGATTATGAAAATGTTCATCCAGGGGACTACTATTAAGCAAACAAATTTAATAGGAAATAGTGTTTAACAATTCCATAAATGATTTTTAAAGTAATGACCATGCTTTCTCTCCCATTCTCAGTAACTGCTTGAAGCTAATGTGCATCTCAAAGACTGTCTTCTGTACTTTACTGTTGCTGTTAAGAAAGAAAAATGAGCCAAAAAGTCAGCAAATGCATTGCACAACTCACCCTTCTGGACATCAGCGTGGTACTAGAGTCTCTACATCTCAGTGTTAGCATGACATGTAAATAAACAAAGCACTCCTTTATACTAGAAATCCTTTAATGGTTCATGCTGAAAGTGGAGTGGAAGCAACAACAAACCCCTCACATCCATCAGCCCACTACAAGCACCTTGCTGTACTCATGGTAATAAAGAGTTTATTGCAGTGAAATGTATTGAGTGTACTGCACCGAAATGTATTTCATAAAAGCTGATTTAAGCTCCCCTCCTTATATGACAGTTAGATGAGCCAGGGTTGAATTGGCACGATTGATGACAAACACACAACAACACTAAGTTATGGTGAAGATGAAAGGATTTTTGAATACTTTTCTAAATCATACAAGCTTATCAGTACCCACCTACAAACATATGCTTTCTTCCATATGACACAACATGTGCAAAATAGCAATGGTGCAAACTTCATGTTTTATGCTTGAAAGAGAATAACATATATTTATCTACAGTGTATATTCCCAAAGCCTAAGGGAGAAATTCGGTCAAAGAAAATATTTCCATGGAAGTAACCTGACCTTCAAGGTAACCTTTGCTCACTTTGTAATTCTTTGGTACAAAACTGGTATAAAGCTGACAGATGCTGGAGAGAGCCTTTCGGCTGGTCTAGTAAATCTGTTTCACTTTAAAGCTATTCCACCATCATTAAGTACCTTAAAGAGGCTGTAGCCGTGAAAAAGCTTGAAGCTGCTTTTAGTCCAAGCAATATTTTTTCCTAAAACCTGGTATCTGATGCCAAGATGACACTTTACCACAAACTAAGCTTCACCTACATCCCGTGGTCAGAACTTGACCAAAATTAAACAAACATTCACATCTAATTAATGTACATCAGCAGTCATAGATTTTTATTATATACATGTCATTTAGTGTTCTTGAGGCAATACAGTTAATTTAGTTAATTTCAGTCCACTATTTCTTATAATCCAGTTATTTATTGTCCATCTAATTTATCACAAAGTTATACTGTGGTCTAGTATTGTGTTTCTGGCTGTTAAGTAAGTACATTTTTCAAAAAGTTGTATGATTGCAGAGCACATGATAGGGGTTTTTGACACCAACAGCAAGTTCAACTCTGCAAACTGAAGAGGAGGAAAAAGAGACCTAAATAACTGCATGTCCCACCCTAAGGTTAAAGGCCATCTATTTGAAATGCACATGAGCACTTCCCCCAAATCCTGAGATAAATTTTTGCCCACGTATTTGCCCACGCGTTTACCAATTTTGTGGTCTTTGTTCCTAATGAAACATACCAACTTGCCTGTAGAGACCTGCAGGTCTGTGGTACCCTGACTATTCCTGGAATGCTTTTAATATATTGAAATTGTGTTTGTCTATCTTCCTGCCTCCGATCTCGCAGCCATTTTAAGTAACAGATCAAAGTTGCCAGATCAATGTTGTCACTGGTGGTTACAACGAGCTCTCTTGGGCAAATTGTATCTACTCCTGGCAATTTGCTACTTTTTTTTCTATGTTCTAAAACTCTTTTTTACCAACATTTCAATTTGAGACCAATTCTCAAAATATGACCTACAAAGTGAAGTTTCTGCCCTAAAATCTCTGAGGAAAGTCAACTTGGATAAAAATAATTTAGTTTTTGTTCTGTGCCTTATCTTCACCATGTATTTCTTCTATACCTTAGTCATCTATCAGTTCTTCAGTCTGTCTGGCAGGATGTTCATTCCTGATGTACTTGAAATGATTCAATTTAAATGATTTATTGTTGGCTCTGGTATCTTTAGCAAATTGTTTCTCAGAATATCTTTTGGCCAGACTTATTATACTTTAAAATTTAATTTGTGAGAGAGTTGGTTTTTTTCCTTTGTATTTTCTTCAGCGAAAACTTCAACTTTTGAAAGATGGTTCCTTGTTGCTAAGAGATTCCGAAACCCTGCTATAAACCCCTCCTTGCCTCTTAAAAATAAAAAGTGGCAACAACAAAAAGTTTTAAGTTTTCAATAGATGGGTATATATTTTATCCAACCTCCAATTCATTCTTTAAAAAGCCACCTTACTACCTGTAGGCTTTAACTTCCTTATAACAAGCATACTTGTTTTTGTGACTAGCAAAGGCAGAAGGCTGGCAGGGAAATTGCAGCGCCCAGGTCAGACCACTGAACTTGAATCCTACAAACACATTACTGGGAGCCAGGTAGGAACAGCTTTGCCATCCCAGACTCAAACGCACTGAAAGCAAAGCTGATGCTTTCTGAAGTCACTGCCCTCAACAAGCTTGAGACTCGTATCAACAGGCTTTGGAAACACAAAATTGCCTCCTTCCATGCCTTCATGGTAGCAGGTTGCTGCTCCAAACATCCAGGTGATACACTCAATGTAGGATAGCCACTGTCAGTATTCTTGTGTGTTACAATGTTTTAAAATGGTTGGTTTTGTTTTTTTTTTTAAGGAACACAAAGACCGCAGACAGAATGCAAATTGGTTTGTTTTGTTGTTGCTCAATTGTAATATTTGAGGGATTGACTGTTTTAGCTTATAAGAAGAATTAACTCAATCTAAAGTAACAGCCTATGTTAAGTATAAATGGTCCATTTCCATGGAGAATTCACATGATTCAGCAATTCACTCACTAATTTGTGTAGCTGCACTACTGTTAGTCCAAAAAATGTGATTAAATTGAATTTAAAATTAAGAGAGTTATAGGTTACTCCAATTACTGGTATAGATAAGCTTCAAACTGAACTACTTGAAGCCCTCCACCTCTCTACATCAACTGTCAACCACTGGAAAACTGTTCCTGAATGTAGAGCATGAAGAAATCAGCCTTTCATGCTTTGTTAGTGATTGTTTTTACCCCACTCCCCTTCAACCAAGACTCTCCTCAGCCTAGGATGACACAACACAAATCACAGTTCCTAGCACTCCACGCTGATAACCAGCAGAGACTTGAGTGTGGGCAAGTCTCAGTTAGCAGTGTAAGCTCTGCAGGAGGAGCAGAATTAAGGGAGCATCAGCTGCAGAGAACTTAACTGAGTTTGTTTTAACCTGACACACAACAAAGGCAAGTCTTAAACTCACTTCCACATTTAACAGACTCCTTTCTATGAAGAGTCATTGGTCATCAGCACACAGAGAAAACCTTCACGTTGCTACAACTGAACTGGTAAGAAGTTATACAAATCCAGCTTCAGCAGAGGCGAAACAAAAAACTGACTTTCTAAATATCAACATTTGCTAAGGATGTTGTAATTTCTGAACACAGCTCAATAAGTGAAGGGGGGAAAAAATCACAAACCCACAGGCTGTTGCTGAAGTTAAATCAGTATTGAGTGGGAGAGTTTCAAGGTTTATAATTACTTTAGAAAAACAATCCAATTTTAAAACACATATTCCTCATTCGCTCTACTCAGCTGATGAATAAAGCCAAACCAGATTAAATCCAACAATCTCCATAGTAAAGACACAACAGTGAGCTAATATTCATCTAGCCACATTCAGGGCTTTTTATGCTTTACAAAGATGCAGCAATTTTAAGTCATCAGGGACAGACTTATTCCTAAGCCAAGGAGCAATTAAAAAAAAGTAAGTATAATGTGGGAGATGTAGAGAGACACGTTTAAAGCCGTTTCATTAATAGCTATAATGCTAGCAAAATACAATGAGTTTACTTTTTGGAAAAAATATTTAATTTAAGGTAGATCTGTTCTCTTGCAGTTATAAGCCTGATCATTTAAAATATACCAGTCTTCAATTTTGAATAGCATTTCCAACTTTAATCCCAGCATCACACAGAAAGAACTGAAAATCTGATCGCCATGTTACAAGCAACTGAAGAATTACTTCAGCTCCTCTTTGCAGAGCTGTTCTTCACTAATTTATAATTAACAGGATGTGATAAAACAATCTGTACTACTAACTTTTAACAGCCTTCTTGTGTCAACTGAAAAAGGACAGGTTTTGGTGTGGTGAATGCCAGAGCTCCACTGCTTTTTCCCCATGCCTGGCAACACACACTCCCTACAATTCCTTCTGGAGGTGCCCACCAAGCTCCTCTGCTCCCTGCTGCAGAGACTTCACATGAATGCTGTCCTCTTCCTCCTCCTGCCTCCCATGAAACTCTTTATCACATGGACTGAGGAATTTGACAGGGAATGAGATACAGAAACTTATCTGCTGCCAGCAAACTGTTTCCATGAAAGGGACCTTGGAAAGGGAAAGGGGAAAATGGCAAAGAGCAATCCAACACTCTTCAACACGTTCCATGCACTCATGGGGGAAAAAAAAAGCAAAAGACAAAAGGAAAAAAGGAAAGCAGCACCAACAATTCAGTATTTTAACATAACTAAAATAAAGCCTTCCAAAGCTGTGCTGTCTTGGAAAGCCTGAATGTCTTTTTCCTAAATCCCCAGCAGAAGTAATAGCTACAGAAATTCTGTGTGAAGTCAGGGATTAGCAGCATGCCCAAGGAAGCAGGATCCTCGCTTCAAGCACCCTATTCGCATTTTAAAAGGTGGCAGGAATTTGGATAAGCCCTCCTTACTGCTATGGATCATCGAAGTAGCAGCAATTCTGGAAACATCCTAAGGTGATATTTTCCTGTTTTACTTATTAAACTTCCTCATCCTCAACTTCTAAGCTACTCCAGCTTTCCATCACAGAGAAGCAGTACAAGTGCTTAAATTTAGTCTGTTTACGCCAGAGAAACTTTAGGTTTGGCTCTTCTGAGACAAGACAATAATCACTTGGTGCCAAGGTTACAGAGAACCAGGTTCTATTCCGTAACAACAATCTATGCTGAAAATTATTGTGTTTTAAAAATAATGATTAAAAACACAACCAGCAACCCCACAGCTCTTTCACATATATACTAAAAGCAACAGGAGCTACACACAAAGCAAGTGTTTTTTCAGGAGAAAGGCAACAACTATAGAAATGTTGAACAGGACTTCCTTTTATCTTTATTTTTTTTTTAATTCTCTTTGATTACTTTAACTTGCACAACATATATCCCACATTTTATTTCATTTGTTTATGAGTATCTGGGCAGAGCTCCAGTGCTTTGATAAACTGGTCACAGTGAACAGCTCAGTTCAGCATGAGCACTACCACCAGCAGGGAAAGCTGGAGAAGTGGAGGAGATACAGCACGGTTGTGATGTCCACACAGGACAAGGCTGAGACAGCCAAGTAAACAGGAACTGAGTTCCAGAGAGTTTCTTCATCTCAACAGGAAAGAGAAGTCCAATAAATGCAGGACTTTAAATGCAAACCGTCTTCACAAATAGTATGGTTACCTTTCAATCTGAATGAGAAAAACGCAGAGTGCAGATACAGTACGAACAAATATTACTGTCTGCAACTACAAATATTTAGTGAGATTAAATCAAAGACTCATACTTTCATGCATTGAAACTTCTCATCCTAGGAATAAAAAAAGCTTTAAATTGATTCATGAGAGAAGAAGGCATCAGATTACATAATTGTATGAAATGTGCATAAACCCAAATCCGTGTTTAATTTAGTCTTTGTTATCAGACTGCAAGACAACTTCTTTTTTATGAATATTCACTGGAAACAGGCATTTAAAGCAGAAATACACTTGTGTAACATATTCTGTTTCATCATTCATGCAGACAGGATTATCTACAGTCACTGACGTTTGAAGAGCCACATCTGGGTGACTTAAACAGCGCCAATTAAAAAACTGACCAAAATCAGGAAGTTCACTGACAATGGGGCTCAGAGGGGACAATAAATTTACATTTAGCCGGAGGACCCCAGGCTTCCAGGATGATTACATATGGTTCAATCAGGGCTGGTAGCTGACAGAAGATGGAGAACACAATCTTTCCGTGTTTGCATGAAATACCGTACATCCAGGAGTAAACACTTATCGAACGCTTTCCCTTGCTTGAACTTAGGAAGCAACATGCCTGAAGGGATTTTGAGCCAATGCTCATCCCAATTCCTCCTTGATGGACTGGAAGGGTGAGGGCTGTTTGGAGAATGGAGAGGGAGTGTTGAAAGATGCACTGGGCAGGGTGGGAGGAAAGCACTCAAGAGCATGCTTAAAATAGTCCAACAAGCACCATCTAGCCTCTCTCAAGGATTAGAAAGCCCAGGGGCTCAACCCCCCCAACACTACAGCAGCCTAGTCAGGAACATGACCTCCAGCAGAGCTGCTGCAGCCATCCTAGAAAACAGAGTGCGTGCAGGTGGCAGGAATGGGACACTAAAGGCTGACACTTCAGCAGGGCACAGAAAAAAGTTTTAGTCACCTCTACACTGGTAACATGCAAAAATACTTTGGCAACTGTCCTGCTCTGCCCTACTTTGATCTCTTCCTCAGTACCATGTGTAAGGGGATTTTAAAAGTCGAAATGAGTAATGCTACCTGCAGCTTAGAAACGTGCTTCATATCAGAGAGAGAGACACACTCAAAAAAATCAACTTTGCAAACTTGCTGAATCTTAGAGTGCTGTGAGATGTTTTCAGAAAACAGCCCAAACAAGTTCTTTGAACGTTCTAATAGTTCAAGATCTGACCACTCTCTCCTCACACAAAACATGAAGGGACTGCAGCTTTCCCAACAGCTAAGAGACAGTGTCGAATCTCATTTGACCAGGTTAAATGGTTATGAGTAATACAGCCACACTATCTGTATTTCAGGGAGGGCTTGGGGTTTTATTATTATTTTTAAAAGAAAAATCAATTCAGGTGGTAGATTGGAAAATAGATTTAGGTTAGTCTTGCATCTTACTGTATTTTTGTACAATTTACTTTTAGATTGTTCCTTAGAGCAGGAAATAAAAAGGCAATTGTTTTACCATGTTCTCCCATCATTACAAAGAGATGCATCAGATTGGAGTTACTGAATAAACTCAAAACTCCCCAGGTTACATTCTTCTTCATCTTCAGCCTGGTGTTTCAAGTGGGCTGAACTCTTATTTAAAGGACCAGAGCTGTCCTCAGGCATACCCTGTCTTTAAAGATGAAGCCCCAACCACATTTTATGGAAAAGACCTCTCAGTCTGTACCTTTGCCAAACTGCGTAGCAGGTTTAAACAATTATGCAAGACAGTAGATTTCGATTCCAGGCTCCTCTTACTCAGTCTCAAGTTCTAAAAATAATATTTTTCTTTCTGCTAGGGCACTTCCAAACAGTGATGATCCAATGGCATTAAAGAAAAAGAAAGTTACAACTTAAAGAGCGTGACACAGATTATGAATAAAGAAACCCTTCCCATATGGAAGAGTTTTAAAAATTTGACATTTCTTTTCAGTATGTGTTAATCAGAAAGACAGTAGTGAATTCTCACTGTTTCAGACAGAAAAGAATCAAACCTCTTGGGACACATTGCACAAAAGAGCAATTGCAAAGAAGGGAGAACAATCCTGTAGTTTCTTTTAAAACCAAACTCCTAACAGTGTTTTCTTAAATGGCTGGGAAAGTCAGCAGTTTGGAGCCAGCCACATGTTACTTATCAATGCTTCAAATGCAGGGTGAGTAAGAAAGGCCATGCCTGGTTCCTTTTGCAATTGGGAAAAATCTCTTTTGAAGTCTTTCTGAGGGACTGACGGGGGAGAAAGTGTCAGGAAAAGGATTTGACAGGTTCTGCACAGTGAGGGGCAAAAAAAGTCAAGAGTAAAATCTCTTGTCTAAAATGAGCAAAGAGATAGAAACCTCTCCTTCAGCACTGGAGACGCCAGATAAAATGTCTGAGAGTCCCTTGTATCTTTTTTCCAGCCATACATTAATTCTTTTTTATGCTTTTTGCCAGCTTCTCATCTTACCAGGAGCCTGCAGGAGAAGCCAGTCTAGCACTGCAGGGAATGCAGCCACACTGGGGCTCCATGTCTAGCAGTGTCCCAAGATCCTGGGAAAAAACCCTTGTATTTTAAATACCCCAAGCATCACAGAAAACCTCAGTTTAAAGGTGGAACCAATGATCTGAATGAACTTAAAGTAAAAGTGAAAGGACCAAGAAATCACCCAGTTTCTTGAAATGAAAGGCATTATAGATGAACTTGTCAGTGACAACACTGTTGGTTTTACTCCTGGACAGGACTTCTCTCCTGTATTTTCAATTCTGTCCAAATAACAGACAGGAATAGCTTTGTATCACCTGCAATGTAAGCATAACCACCCACCAGCAGGTCAAGAACTGAACACATTTTATTTTTACCAGGACTGTAAGTTGTGTTGCCCCTTCTTTTAAATTCTCACACTTTTTAAACAAAAAGAAAACAGCCATTATTTTTTCCCCCAATCACAAAGACAAATGCTTGATGTAACTAGTCTCTAAAAGCTGTATTAATAGTAGAAATTTGAGAAATTATTTCCATATAAACTGTACTCTCATCTGTAGCAAACTGCTTTTGCAAGTGTGGCACAAGCAGCCTACACAGCTACAAATGATGCAAACCTAGCAAAAACAGGACAGAAAGCGCCAGAGTTCACTACATCATTACTCACAAGTAACAAGTCGATGCACTCTTAGTGGAAGAAGGCAGCTCAGCACCTCTCAATTTGGAGTGCACAGAAGTATAAAATCAGCTTTTATTAATAAAAGCCACTGTCCTTCCATCTTGATGAAGTGATAATATTCTGACTTTTTCCTTGCTTCTGCCCCATGATGTTTCATTTGCAAGGTACGTGTAGCATTTCACAGGTAATATTTCACAGCAAAGAAAGGAGAAAAACTTTCTCCGACTAAGAAAAATCCCCAAAAGAATCCTATCCAAGTGCTAGCAACAGGATTATTTTAATATAGTCTTTTTAGTTACATAACAGACATGAAAACGCAAGCTATAACACTGCCTTATTTTAATAAAGACCTGGGGAGCTATAGAAAAGAGTGGTAGACAAAAAATACTTCAGATAAGAGATTAGGCACTCAAATCCCTAAAAGACTCCACTGTAAGAATGTTTGCTGCCTATTATTATTATAAAAATAAAGGCTACAACATGATATATGTTATCTATACCACAGATACACTTGTAAGACATTAACAGAATGTCTGAAAAATGTATAAAAGAATCCCCAGTTCCAACTTGTAAAATCCAGGCTGCTGCTCAGGTTCTGCCATCTTCACACCACTCCTTTTGCACCTTCAGGAACTGTACAGGGAGCAGTTAACTGCTGTTAGCAAAGTCTGCTAACTGTCCTGAAGCATGTCAAAGCTGCAAGCACCACATGCACTCATCTTGGATGATATTTATCATCAGCTGGTGCATGTACCCAACTGTACAAAGAGGGAATATCCAACTCACTGGGGCTGGAACTTGCAGGACACCTCAATATCCTTATATTTATGCAGTTCTGTTACATATTTAGAGCAAATATTATGCAGCTTTGTTCAGACTCTTGTACACACACCAAAGCTGAGGTAAAACTTCATCCCACAAAAGTATTTTGCACAACATTAATGAGATTTTTGTGATGGGGTTTTTTGTCTGTGGTTTTTAATAAAACCACTTAAAAGTGGCAGTTCACTGATTCAGTTCCCTCTTTCCCCTTAATATCATTACACTAGAATACAGCAAGAATACAGCAAGAATTCAGGCAGTAAAATGTTTTAGGTACCTTGAGTTTTTCCACAGCTCTGCTCCTCTCTAGTAATATAGTTGACCTGTAAAACAGAAAAAAGACATGACTGACTCCTGGTAGGCTTCTCAACATTACTGGAATATACTGTACACTACAACATTTAGCTTCCTGAACTCTATTTCAGAATTTTTCATTGAATTGCATTTTATTTTGTTATCATATAATGCATTTTTCATATACCAAAATCTCAAAGGGAAGTCTCATCTAAGAGTGCCTAGCTGGGAATCCCAACACTGACCAGATTACAAAACAGAAAATCCAGACTACCTGCTGCATTTTTAAAGTAGAACATAACAGCCACAATCCACAATTCCTCTTCAGCCCTGAGGAAGCTGAACTCCAGAGGAGCCTCTGTGCTGTGGAGCTGGGACAGGAACACAGGACAGGAGCACAACACCTCCCTTCAAAAACTGACAACTGCTGGTGCCCAAAGTTTGTACAGAAACAACCGCCCTGCTCTGACCCCTTCCCACTGCTGAGCACTGATGGGTCTTCCTCTTGCATTCATCTCCTAACATGAAAGTAAAATGAGTAAATAAAATAGCAATTGTTTACTTCTACCACCTTTTGTGTTCACAGGCTTTGACCACAAGTTATCTTCAGTCAAACCTGACAAATTATTTTCATCACCTTCCTTTTTCCCTCAGCCGCTCCACCAAGAAAAAACAGTTATTTCCTGGGGGCCAGGGGCCAGACTCCTTCATTTCATATATGCATACAAAACATATGCTACATTTTCTTTTTTAAGATCTACACATTGCAAATGAGACATTTTATGCATTGTGAAAACACTGAGCTCAGCCTACCATCAGGCAAGGCTGGTACTTCTCACCAACTTGTAACCCCATTTTAATTCATTAGGTTGTAACAGACTCTTTCAACCATTCTCAGCTTTTCCTTTTTACTCTTCCATGGCTTCACTGTGGTATCCTCAAGCATTACTGCTTAGGTCTTCTCAGCATATCACACTACAAATACTTCACCAGTTTCAACACTTCAGCAAGCTGGTTATCCCATTTCCCATCATCACTAAAAGCTGGATAATTCAATGTGCTCTATGAATTTCAGGACTAAAGAACTGACTTCCAAAAAAAATAGCGTGCACAAAAGTAATGCAAGTAGAGTTATACAAAATTACTGGAAGACACCACCGTCACAAGATACTCTGAAGCAAAAAATAATTTCTAAGAGAAGTCAAAATAAGATGTTATTGCTCAAATTACCTATTTTCCCTGAATTATTTACTTATATAAAGTCAATTCCTTGTTCAGCAGGTTTACATTGAGGAATGGACAACGTACTTATACAGAGTATTACAGGTGTAATACAGGTAAACAGCCACAAGACTACTTCATCTACTTTTAGACCAGACAGGAATACAGATTTAGGGGAGATTTAGGGGACAGAATTCTCTACCCAGGTACTCTACGTGGGGCTTGGGCATATTTGCTCATTTTGCTGTCCTGCCAACTGCTCCCAGGCAGAGCACACAAAGCAACGGCAGTGACTGGGGAAAGAGGGAGAAATGCACTGGCATCAAAACGCCATGCTAGAGCGTCAGTACTCCACAGCATCAGGAATTTAAACACTCTAACGTGACTGTTTATTCTTGGCATGAGTACAGTTTATTTTTCATCTACTTCACACTGTCAGAGATAAGGAAATGCTATTTTTACGCAAGCTCCTGATATGTTATTTTAGGCATAGCCGTCACAGGCAAGAAGAGACTCTCTTCCAGGCTAGCAGCTACTGTTTCCAGAGGGCATTGGTAGACCACTCTCAGATACGAAAATTTAATTTAGAAAATTTAGTCTCTCCAATTTTGCCAGCTTCAGGTCTAACGGCACTGGTTTGCAGAGCACAGAGGCGCCCACATCTAATGGTGTTTGACACCACTCCAGCCTCCCTAGAGCTGCACAGCACTGCTCCTGCCCAGGAGGGCCAGCGTAGCCCCAGGACAGCAGTGGGCAGCTTGCTGAGCTCTGTCCCCACCTCTGGGCACTGCAGAGGCTGGAGATCCTACACCTCTCAGCAGAAGGAGGTACAGTGGGAGAAAGTCGGAAACTGTGACACTCCAAACATCATATGCTTTTGAGCAAATCTTTTTCCTGTCCTTTGTCACAAGCTCTTTGTTAAAATCACTTTCTTGCTCTTCTTCACATCCCTTCTCCTTATTACCACTCAATGCACTTTCACAAGCTCTTTATCCCTCCCCACCTCAAAATTCTTATTATTAAAACAACAACAAAAAATACTTGACAATTATGAAACTACTCTACTATTTAGTGCCATGACTTAATTCCTTCTGCTTAATCCACTGGGGTCTTTCATCCCATTCTACCCATCCCTGGAGTATGAGCAAGACACTTTGACATAGACACTGGTCAGGAAATGTCTTCACTGCACTTTGCATTGTTTAGGCCACATTCTCAGCTCTTGTTCATCAGTTAAATCCCTCCATGCCCAAAATGAAATCATATAATCAATAACAAAAGATGTAGATCATATCAAGAATGGGAAAAAGAAAATCTGGAAAGCAGTAACAGTCACACATTAAAGAACAAGCTCCAAGTCAGCTCACAGATCAGGGAAAATAACAACAGTACACATTCTTGGATTAATAAATTAGGAAGAGAGATGGGTTTTAACTCAAGAGATGACAGCAGTAAGACAGGTATTGAATATGAACAGCTTCGAAAAAATTTGCAATACATCTGAGTAACTGTGTATGTCAGAAATCAGACATACCACACAAATCCTAACAGGATATTGAAAATGCAAGTACAAATTAAATATTAAATGAGGGCTTCAGCCTGTAAGACAAAATAATTTGTGTGTCAGAAATACCATTTATCTTCTTGAGAATTAAAGTGCAAAAGCCACTTGGTTACTGGAGAGCTACCTCTCCCTCTCTTAGAGAAGTAATGTTTTAGAGCTGCATCCAGAAACTATGAGTAATCACAATGATGGATAGTCCAGGAACTGTTGGGATATCCCAAAGAAACATGCCCTGGAATGAAATTACAATCTTCCTCAGCTACTCATATTATAATGGCTGATCTGTGTGCATTAGGAAAATACGCTTCTGGTTTGAATCCAAACCTTGAGTATAAAAGAAAAGCTCTAGTAAATATTTAAGAGAATTTTGAGTTCCAAACTGAAGAGCTGGCAACTAAGTTTTTTTGGTTTTTTTTAACAAACAAAACCATCAAAAGATTGTGCAACTCTAAGAGCCCTTAAGGAAACAATTGGGAATTTTTCATAACATGGTATTTCCTTATACTGCTGACCGCAGGAATGCAAACAGTTCCACCAAACAGAGATTTCTTCATTGGAAACAACTGACAACCTAACCATGTTTCCATCTTTTCCATTCTCAGCACTCAGCATACAAAACAGATGATATAATAGAATACAGAACTGTCATACCAGGACCACAAGACATCTTTACTATAAATCAGCACCTGAGAAACTTAACAAAAACATATTTCCTAGGGATTAGAGAGAGAATCTCTGTCTAACAATTTAGCATCTTTGACTAAACAAAACTGCCATTTTCTACTTATTTGTCGAATTTTCCCTAAACACTGTCAGCATCCCTGTCAACCAGAAACAGACCCCTATCCCCAACCATAAGTCAGCATATCAGTAACAAGAGTCACTCCCACAGCATTCTAGCAGTAAGGCAGGTGAGGCTAGCGAGGCACAAAAACATGGGCTGGTACTCAACTAAGTTAGGGAAAGGGAGGTGATTTCCTCACCACCTTCTCCATTTAGGATTATTTGAGCAACGCCAACTGACACCATGAAACCCTACAAAGGAAGCTGGAAATGTTTGTGTATCTGTCTACCAGAACCCGCATGAGGAGACCAAGCATCAGAGACACCTCAAGGGAAAGGCAAGACAGGATTTACAAAGAGACTGAATTTTCCTGACAGATAATTAACAAGTCGCTATCATGGAGAAAGCAATTTACACTGTGCTGAAATTCATGCTGTGAAGAGCGAAATAGAGGATAAATGAAAGAAAGCATCTGTAAAAACAGAGTATTATCAGAATTCAGGAAGGCACCAGGAATGGGAAAAGGTGCTACATCAGCACCCTGACCAATATCTGTCATTGCAAATTTGCAACTCAATTAAGGCAAGATTTTAATCAGAGCTACAACTGCACTTAATTCTCTCCACTCAAGCTGAAGCAAAGCAAGAGGAACAAGTCATAAAAGCAGAACAAAACTGGAATGTGCTACAAAGACATCAAATTGTTTTCAAAAGGAAAAACCAAAACAAACAAAGCCAATGAAAGACAAAGCTTTATGGAGTTAGTTTGCCAAACAAGTCAAGAATTTTGGATGGTAAAAAAGACAGACAAATGTCTTAACTTCAGATAGAGACATAAAAAGACTTTGCTTGTGTGGAAGTGTTTACAATCCATGGCAGAGAGATTATTAGTCTTGTAGTCAAGGAAACCACGCTTACAAGATTTCAAAATTTGGAATTCCCCTTTCAAGAGAGAACACGGAAAAATCCTCCATGCTCTTCTAAAAGGAGAATGGAATATGGCTCTAGTGTCCCATGTGTGGACAAACAGGGCCACAAGGCTTTGACAACAAACTGGTTCCAATAGCTCTGCAGAGGAAGAGGTTACCATCATAAATGAAACATGTCTATACCGTACTTTAATCTTCCAAGATCATCAATCATAAAATAGCCATTACACCCCATAATATTTTCACACAAAAAAACCATTTACCAGGTGTTACTAAACCAGAAGCTAAAATTTTCAAGCTAGGCTTTATTTAAATATTGCATCTCTCGATCTTTTCTTTCAAAGAGATGCCCACTGAACTCTCAAAAGCTGACCTTTCATCACAGCACGCTGTTGGTCTTGGAATATTTGACTTTTCTGAAGTTACAAACATGTGAAACCTCCCCTCCTGTTTAGATGAAGCTCTAAACATAAATTATACAAAGAAACAGCTTGGTTTAATTATAATACTAGAGCAAAACTTATTTTTCCAGTTATTATCTTAGCTTGATAACAAAACCCCACTTCAGCTGATATGCCAAAGTGTGCTGAGATTTAGAACACTACTCAAAAACTATCTCCTATTTTTATTGCCGCCAATGTCCTAAGAAAAAAATATGCACCAAAAACTTTTCAATTTAATCTCCCTGGTGATGCTAGAGAACTACCCAAACTCTGCAGAGTGTAAAGCAAGGCAGTAGTTACAGCACACCATGATTAACATAATTAGAACATAGTAATACCAAGCGGTGCAAGAAATTATTTGCTGGTTTTCATTAAAATCCATGGTTCACTTTTAATTTTTCCTACAGTCACTGCACCAAGATGCATGTTCAGAATGGCAAGAAACTGCTAGGCAAAATTTATGTAACATTCATACTCAAGTTGAATTAGCACTACAATCAGTAGAAGCTTGGGTGCTGATAAGGAAGCAGAGACTGATTTTTAGAAAAATATTACAAATCAAAGCTATTGAAGAGTAACTGAAAAGCTTGAACTACAACTTCTGGCTGAAATACATATGAAAATGAAGGTGTTAATTCACATTTACCTTATGGGTTATAGTTTATAGTAACACCGGCTATTTCATTTTGCCTTTGACATCTGATAAACCCCACTAACAAAGGCCCAATGCTCAACAATTCGGTGTCGTAAAGAATAGAGTTGCTGTCTGATATGTGTCTTAATGACTGTTTCTCAGCAAGAATAAAATTAGTTTCAGGTGGGGTGTTTTAAGTACTACATTATTAAATTTTCACATAAATACAGTCTGAGCAATGGGAAATGACACTGCCAGAAATCATCTGAACAGCCTTATCTGACTGCTTGGGTACAGTTTTGCAACAGACCTTCTAACTGGTCTCAGAGTAGTTCCTGCATTATACACTTCTGCTCCCTTGCTCCCTTCAAAGGAGGTGAGGTCCCTGCTGAGACTGGCATGAGAGAAGGAGTGTGTTAATATACTGTAATAAACTGTAATATACTGCATCTCTTCCAGGAACGGGTACTTTGAACCAGACAAAACACAAGTGCTAACTGCAGCTTCAAAAAGCCTGTCAAGGAGCAGACAGTGCTCCTTCAGCCTTCCTTACGAAAAATGAAAAAGCATAGGTTAAAGCTACACCAAATCTACCCAAGCAAAGTAATTCTCAAACTATGTCCAAGGTTTGGGCAATTATGAAGAAAAAGACACCTAGCATTTTTCAGCTGCTATTTAATGCCCCTGAGCCTGCTTTTTTTTCCCCCCTTTGCTTTTTTTTTCTGTCTCACTCCACACATATTCTTGTATTCAGACTTCTCAGATTTTAAATCTCTCCTGAAAGAAAAAATATCTTACATTCCTTTTTAAAAAGAAAATGAAATGTGAAGGCCCGGCATGACTCCTTTCTCACCTTTTGTTAACACAGGTTTCCTGCTTTCTTCTTCTCCCTAAGACAAAGTCTCTCATTTTCTACCAATCTTTGAGTGTCAAGTTCAACTCATTAGCTTTTACTGCAGTCTCATTACTGTCCTCTGACCCCACCTACCAATGTGTCATGGTCATTTCCAAAGCTGCTCTCAGTTTCTCACCAGAAACCATCTGCTCCAATCTCTCCTTCCTTGTGGTTTGCAGGATCGCACTCCTAGCAATACATACTCCTTCCAAAACACCAACACTACTAACGGCTGTAAGAAATCCTACTCTCCACCCATTGCAAGTCCCCCCCCTTTCATGCTACTCCTACATTCTGCTTTCAGCACCATCAGCCCATTCCCCCTCTTCCACTGCCATGTGAACCCCTGGCATGAGAACTGCCCAGACACACTGAGTTTGCCAACCACCTCAAAGGCACAACTGGAAGCAACTTCCTGATGCTGTACGCAGACCATCCACCTCCTACTCTGCCCAAGAGACCCCACAGCATCAAAGCTTCAAGAAAGGAATGGGCACTTCAGGGAGCAGGACTTCTGCTCCCTTGGGTTCCACCTCCCACACAAGGAAACAAGACCAACTTCCCAACTCGCTCAGGTATGCGCACTTAAGACTCCATTCTCATTAGATTAACACGTAAAAAATACACTTAAATATTCACAGTTATAACACTGGTAATCAGTAGTGGTCTGCCTAAGGATACAAAGCAAGGCAAGATTCATACGGACTCTTTCCGTAAGTTTTCTCATACAAAGTAAAAACAAGACCCAGCACATTCTCACTCTATGTTTAATTTCTCAGCATTGTTGTTTTTCTTTTTTTGCAAGCTGCCTTTGTCACTTCAGTCCTAAAAAATGTCCATTCAGGATGTTTTTACTAAGAAGGGATTCTTGCTAAGTTGACGCTTCACCCACCTGAGCAGACACTGATTCCTTTCTAATTTCACCTTTTCCTTTAATGCTATGTTGGTTTTATTTCGCAAGCCACCAAATCCACAGCACCTCTTCTCACACACAGTTTTGTCCTTCAGCTCTGAAACTGAAGTGTTAGTCTCATTCTACTGCAGCAATATTACTCCTGAGCATCTCCAGCAAGGTTACTGGCATCCTGCAGCTCTTTCTCAGACTGCCAAAACTTGCCTCATACTGTGCCTGCAAACAGGAAGAGAATACTGGAAAAAAAAAATGAAGACCTGCAGCTGAAGTTTGAAGGGGCTGGAGAGGATTTTCCCCCGCTCCCAATGGTGATTAATGGGGCAATGAGCCCAGCTGCATCAAGACAGGACAAAACCACCCACGAGGAATCTTTGCCTGACAACAGATGATCAGATGTTTCACAACATAAACTTCAAATGTGAGGTATTATTTTCTTCCAGCATTAACTTATGGATAAAGCCATAGCTGGATTCATGACACCAAATTATTGCTGCAAAGCTAATAATGTTCAGTGTACACAGAAATCTTGAACTATTTTTCCTCATCTCCAAAATACCAAGCTCCTTTTTTATTAGAATAAGCTGTATTTGGAAGCTGAGATTATGATTTGTTTACAAACTGACCAACTCCACTGGTGAAAGAAAAATACATTTTTATCACTATTCATCCTACTTTATTATGACATTATAAACAGAAACATTGCCTCTTTATATTCCTTTATTTAATCATGCTCATGAAAGTCAATTCAGCCCCCAAACCTGAGAATGGATAAAAACCAACTACCCTTTTTTTTTCAAAAACTCTGTATCTCACTTGTTCACTTTTGACTTCTGCAAAGCTTAATTCAGCCAATCTCCACCCTAACCCCTGGGAGCATCTTGTACTTTCCAGCCATCTGGACTGTATTTACATTACTAAAAGAAAGTCAAACTTGCTCATGAACAAAGAAAATCTCCTTACTATCTTTCTGTCTTGTCTCCATAGTTATTTTCTAAAGTTCTCATTTTTTCAAAAAAATTACTGTTCTCTCTGGGGACCTCACTCAACCTCCCCCAAGAGCTCTATTGATGTCATACAGCTTCTTTGCTTATCATTTCCTACTGCTGCCTTTAAAAAAAAATTAAAAACCAGAAAATACAATTTTCCCCTTCAGTTCTCACCCTCTCTTCACAAAAGCCCTTACAACCAGCATGAAAGCTCATGTATGATGGATTAGGATAGAAGTAATTGTATCAAAGTGTTTATTTAGACAGTAAAAGTGACAGCTTTGCAAATAAAATGAACTACTGCCAAACTAAGATCAGAGACACATTTTAAAAGGAACATAGACAAACATTTACTTTTGAACTTGTATCCATTTTAATGGTATCCTTCCCCCTGGCAGCAATTGCTGCATCTTGGCTCCTCCAGAACAGAGGAGTACGCAATTTTTTTAAAAATTGTATTTTCATCAAAATATCTGTGCTACGACCCCTCTCCCAACACTGCTGATCCAGCATGCTGAGGAAACTTGAAGAAAAAGCACAAATTGCAGAATTCAAGAAACTATCTCAAACTGGTTTTACTTTCAACCACATGTCATTAAGCCCCACCTATTTTTCATTTTATCTGAGCTGCAGTATAGGTCTGCCTTTTAGTATTTTATAACCCTATTTTTCAGGGCACACTATCTCTTTCGATCAAAGGTAGTCAACTATAGCTTATCATTAAAAGCTATTTTGCAGATTTACTCTGCTCCACTTGACATGCACCAGAAATCTGCATCAAGTTTAAATGAAAGCCAGATTGGTGCCTTTGTTACAGGAAAAATTAATGAAAGCAATGAGCAATGCCTGACATTCAGCTAACTTTTTAACTAGGAATTGAAGAGCCCCAATGCTTTGCGATGCTTGACCCAAACATCTGACTAATTCAAATATTAATTCAGTTTAATGAGCTAATTTAATATCTGTATATGGGAAAAATGCCAATGTAGAACTATAGTGTAACATAAATTAGAAAATGCTTATTAGGAAGAAAAATACCTTTCTAGAGGGGTGTTTGCTTAAAGAGAACTACCTACTGTTGTTTATTTTCAAGCTGAAACTCTGAATTTAATCCAACAAAGTGACCCTTCAGAGGCATAATGACTTTTAATGACCACGTCAAGTATCTTCTTGTCTCTTCAGCAGCTCTTCTGGAATACCAAGGAGTAGAAGTTCAACTACAGATGCATGGTAGGCTGCATACCACAGGCACAGTAAAATCAACAGAGCAGGAAATACACAGCAGAGAGGTAACAATGAATTAAAAACGTAATGAACATGCCCACATGAAAAAATAACTACTGAAATAACTCACCCAAACTCTACCACATTGTGGTTGCTTTCTTTCATAGTTGCCAGTTTCTAGAATGATTCAACATTGTCCCTTCCCAGTTTTTTCCTCCTCATCTCCAAAACTCACAACAGACCAGCAGTATGAACAAACATGGTTTATCATTAAAAATAGCTGAAGTGCTGTGAAGATGCAACATACCTCTGCTTTAGGGAAGCACAGCCAAATTACTTATCAGAAACAAAACCCCAGGAGATCTGTTATCAGTTGAGCAATACCTCAACTAAAAAGGACTTCCCCCCTCCATTTCAAGCTGTTCAAATTTTCCCCAAAATTTGCAATATCTTTTTCTTTTTGAAGACATGGACAATAAACAGTTAGGCAACCCTGAACTTCCCTTTCTTGAGACACAAGCTGAACGCTTCATGCAATCTACTAAAAATAAGTTTTACTTCCAGCAGTGACAACTCCTCACATCTCAATCAAAGGAATAGCAATCACAGCCTAATGGGCCCTGTTCTCTAGAGCATCCAAGTTGAAAAATTATCAGTAGGAGAATATTCACTGCAAAGAAGAGAAGAATCTGCAAAGAAGTGAGGACTAATATATTTGCACTTAGTCTGCCTGAATTTGACTTCACATGTTTCTAATGGAGAGAACAAGAAGTGACTTGATGCTCAGTCTGCAGCTATGGTATGAAATTAGTTTCTAAGGAAACAGGGCAGAATCCAAGGGACAAAATTCCTGTGTTTGTGCTGCTTCTGTAGCAAACACAGCATCAGCTGCAGGAGGAACATGAAGCAAAATTCCTCCAAACCGATTAAGGGATTGGATCCTTAGCATCCTGAACCAGCAATTTAACTGGCAGCCTCACTGGCGAGGCACATGCATCTTATCGAGGAGGGGGAGCACAGAGGTGTAAGCAGGATGTACACCAGCTCACAGCCACTGCCAGCCTACTCCTCTCAGCTGCAGTGCAGGAAGAGACACTAAAAATAATACAGCTGGCACTTAATATAGTCTGCTCCTTCATGCATGCAGAGGCTCTGCTATGACTTTTAGAAAATCTGACTGCCCACATCTCGTGGATCCTCTTTCAGAGGAAAAACAAATCTTTAACTAGCGAGGCAGAAAACTTCTCTGTCCAAGAACTCAAAGTGGGTCAGATAAAAGGTGCTGATTTTCAAGAGAGGTTTCCACACCATGAACGCCAGGCAGGTTTCCCTGCTTCAATGAGCACTGGACTTTGGAGAGCATCCCTCCAACCTGATGGCGTGGGGCTGTTCTGGATGCTCTCCCCAGCTGGCGCTGCACCCTACGTGCAGGGATTGCACTCAGGATGCAGACAGGCCCAAAGGGCAGCTACACCAGGGAACTCCAGATGATGAGATCCTCCAGGCCAAAATAACCAGAATTCCTTGGAGAATTAAAAACTTCAGAGGTACGTGGTGCACTTCCTAAACTCTGAAATGAAACATTCCTCCTATCAACCAGCCACATAACCCACTGCTTAGCAACAGAGGCAGCACACGTGTACCTGTCTGCAAGAGGCAAAACAATTCTTGTTATCCATCATTCTCACAACACAGCAACACAATTTCTCTCTGAGTATACACAGGATTTGTTGTTTGGGTTTTTTTTAGTTATCTTAAATTTACATTTCAATTAAATCCAGGTCTCCTTTACATTCAATGAAAACTAGATCGTTTTGAAAAGAAAATGTTTCTAAAGCAGTTTCAATATAGGTATTTGAGTAAGGCTAATTTCAGCTTTTGAGTGAACTCTCCTTGGTTTGTTGTGTTGGTTCGGGCAGCAACAATTCTTTTTGCACGGCTTTCCTTTCCAGAGGGAAAACATCAATGCACCTCAAAACAACCACTTTCATGTGCTACTTCTTACAAGGCAGGCACATTGAGAACTGGTACATCAAATTCAGTTAGGAAAGCAAACAAAACTAGGACAGACACCTTCAACTTGAATTTGCTGAACGTTTTAATGATTCAAGTCTAGTCGTGAGGTTTTAGCTAAGCTTCTCTTTTTACTCTTTTATAGTAATATCTGCCTATCCAGACCAGGTTTCAAAACATAAACAGGGACTTGTTACCTACTTAAACAGAAATCCTATCCAGTGTAACATTTACTAAGACACTACCTAAAACACTGGCTGTATTCTCCCCTCTCTGTCATCCTGGATATCCACTCATTCCTCATTTGCTGTTCCATTCAACAAACTCTTGTGACTCGGTCCATTTCTGTTGGCAAAATGCACAAGTTTGTGTGTTTGTGGGAAAACAACTATAACTGCTCGACAAATACCTTAGGAATTGCAAGTTGCAATTATCAAAACATCTCATGAGCTTTCTCCTAAGTTTGCATCGGCCTATAGGCTTACCAGCAAAGGGCAGTCATGCACACAAGTTTCCTGTTTTAATATTCCTCCTCCTCCTTTTTTAAGCAAGATTATTCTCATCCTTAGAAACAGGAAGTCATTAAGTTAAAAATGTTTATACTAAATGAAAACACACATATTGCCATGACTTCTACTCAGTGACTATTGGGTGGTCTCAATCTGAATCCACTTTCTGACCAGCAAGTGCTTCCCTTGGAGAAATTATCGAAGCATGGCCTCAGAGAACAAGGATTGGAAAGGTATAAACTATCAGCTACTATAATTACAGTTCAGGATTTAAAAAAAAAATTAGAAGACTTTAATATACCCGAACAAAACTCCCAAACATCTGTTTTCAGTAGGTATTTAAATAAATGTTTTACCCGAACTATATCAGAAATTGGCTAGTGCTGTGTGTTTCTTGGGATGAGGTCAGCAATGTGTGTTAGTGCAGAGCCTTTGCTGCAGTAATTACCATGTTTATTTGTGACAGAGGGTGCCTGAAGGGGGAAATCCACAGCCCACTGGCGTGCTCCACTGTAACCATCAGAACCTCGACTGCAACCGCCTGTGACCAGGGTCTCCAACATGCCAACGCCTGGTCATGCTCTTCTTATTCATAAATTCCTCATGTTTCCTCTTGAATTTGATAAACATTTTTTAAAAAATCTTCATTTTAATACACAAGGCCCGCAAAGGCTTCCCATGCACAGAACATCTGACTACAACCTTCCCCACACTAAGAAAAACATGTCATTTGTGATTTGAGTTTATTGTAAAACTTACTACAGTTTGTCTTTCATGGATATAAATTACATCTTAGAAAAAACCAAACTTCAGTCCATCAGCACACATTTTCAATTGTTCTTTCAATACCACCTGTCCTTATTACAGGAAAAAGAACTTCCTCCCAACCTCAATATTTTAATTATTAAATAATTGGAAGAAGTGAAGAATGCTTCTCAGAAGGGAGCTGCACAGCAGTTCCTCAGAGATCATGAGCACTTTCGGGAAACTTGAATGCTCTTCCAGCACGCCCACTTGCTTCCTGTGAACAACCAGCGTGCAGAATTATTTGGAGAGGTCTTCCAAAGTGCTGAGAACATGATTTCTGTGCATTTTGATGCTCTATGAATCACCAAGAACAGAATATGAAGCCAAGAAACAGTAAAACATGCACATGCACATACAACAAGTAAGAGCTGCTAAGACTAATAATACCAAAATACATCCTGAAAAAAGCAGGAAAAGGCCAACAGGAAGTTACACATTATGCCACTTCCACCTGAGACTCTTTACTTTTGTTTGGACCCACAGATCAATATGAATGTCAGGAATTAATAAAGCTAAGCAGTAGAGATCAGCTCTCCAGAGACCAGCCACATCTGCTCAGCAATGCCAAGCTGCCAGCTGGACAGAGTCCCAAAAGCCTTTAAAGGGTCATCATGCACAGCAAAAGCTTGTACTTGAGCAAAAACCTTTTAGCTTAGCAACTAAAAAGGTAATAGATATTCTGTTAATTACATTAAGTAATTAAGTCATGTTTAGCTCTGTTAATTAGGGTGCCTAATTTTAAAAGGTCTAATAGCCACAATATTTAAATTTCTGGTTTGTTTGGGTAATGCAAGAAAAATCTGTTCTAAACCACTGTCATTTTTTTTGGCTGACTCAAAAAAAGAAGTTATGCTGTTAACAGAAAAGTTAATCAGTTGCAATGCAGAGTCAAATAAATTATTACTTGTTGAGTACTGCATATTCTAAGCAACTTTAGTGTATGAATAATCAGTTAAAAAATGAAAAAAAGAAAGACACCCTGGATCTCAGTCGAGATCATCAAGCACACAAGGATAAAATGCTCTTTCCTTGTGCACATTTGATAGAAGCCTGTTCAGGGAAGAAATAAACCCTGCAGCAGATGATATTTGCCTCCCTCCCCAGTATGTCCCTCACTGACACACAAGGTCTGGCAGGGTAGAAAAGCTCCCACCAAGCTTTTGATACATGAAGCTATTTCTGAAATGACTGCTGGCCTACGTGGAAATTCCTCCTTCCAAATATCTCAAATTCAGGGCTACAGTACCATCCATGCTCAGTTAAACACGGCTTCATCTACAGCTTTTTCTACAGCTGCAGGTGGCTCAACTTTCATGTGACAAAGACACGGCTGACACCCTTCACTACCTTGGCAGGCATGTGCTGAGGAGATCAGTTGTTTAGGATCACAACAGCTGAAACCCCGCTGCGCAGCTCCCCTGCTCCCAGGGCATCACAGCCCAATACTCTTTTTAATACAGGGTATCACACCTCTGCTGTTTGCAAGGTATTTCCAACTCTCACCTTTTGGCTTGTTCCCAAGCAGAAGCCAAGAGGTGAGTCCAGGCTGAACCACTACAAGCCCCACAGACAGCTTGTTTTGTAAGCAAAGAAGCCACTTTTAAGAGCACAGTTAAGCTCAACCTGCTGAAATTACTCTGAACTATTCACGTTCAGCACAGCAACTGCAGGGCTGTCTATTTTAATAAAAGCAAATCACTGCTCTCAAGTTTTACTCATAGCAGGGACCACTGCCAGGGGGTTACGACCAGTCCTAAAAAGCATTGTGTCTGTGAAGGTTTGTCACTGCACAGTAATGCTCTTCCTGACCCCATGCAATGCATCAGGAGCCCTTCCAGCATCACAGTGCCACTACAGAATGTGCGACACTCCCCATGAAGGCACCTGGAATTATTAGCCCCCATTCAATTTGCAAATTCAGCTACTAATTTTATATGCCTTTGAGCAGGGCTTATAAACCACACAACACTGTGCCCCAGACCAGCCATCTGGAAATGCAGATGTCATCTGCTCACCTTGGTAATCTGCTGCAAGGTTTTTCAGATGAAGATGTATTTCATCTTGTGGTGCTATATAAATAAACAAAGTATTATAAACAATCATTTTATCTGACTGGGGTTATGTCATATGGTTTGCTTTCTCTATGAAAGAAAACACGTACATAAAGTGCAAGCAGATGTTGTTGGCAGAGAATCCATTTAATATGGACTCATTTCTAAAAACATGATTACAGATGTGGCCTACATCCTGAACCCAGCGTTTAACAAAAAATTCTCTCTATGTGAATTTCACCCATTTTCTATGTTTTCTCTAAGTCTCCTAACTCACACAAAAAAATGTTTCCTAGAACTGAAAAAGTTGCATGCCCTCCGCTTTCTCAAATCCACAAAAAAAATAATTCAAGCACACCCTTACAAAAAAAAGCTGAGCATGCTACTGAGGAAAGCCTCCTTTGTAGCAGCTCACTGCTGTACCACCTGTGAGAAGGCAACAATGCAGGTTACAACTAAGACTGGACTGAGCTTCCTTGCTACAAACAATACTTAGCTAGGACTGCACTTGACTTGTAATTTGATTTTCAAAGTGCAAAAATAGTTACTACAACTCTGCTTGCAGAGCTGTGGAAACTGTAGACACTCCAAGCAATTATTTGTACTGTTTAAAGTAAAAAAAAATAAAAGTCAACTGAAACGTACCAAAGTTTTTGATGAATAATATCACCTTTGAAATCTCTTATGAATTCAAAGAACTCTCAGTAAGGCAATTAAAATATAAAATAAAGATTTAATTGGTGTACTGTAGGATGGCTTAGGATATAAAAGGTTGTTTAACTCTGATAAAACCCTGAGCACCCAACAAAAAGAACAGAAATAACAGATAAGTTTTAAATTCAAAATCAGTAAAGTCTGAATAAGAACTCCGTTCTCTCATGCTTGTTGATTTATAAAATCCTATCTAGATCCTCAAGAAAATTAGAATAAAGCTCAAACTCTTTTCAAAACAGGAGAGAAACAGTACAGAAAGACTGCCTGCATCATTCCACATCTGAACCCAAGAGATTTTCACCGTATTTGAAATGTGAAAATTGAATTAATTAAGAACAGTCCTCTTAACAAACACACTCGTGAACTAGATCAGACAAGTCCATGTTCATATGAATAGAGAATCCAATGCTTATGAAAGGTTGTCTCTCTATGTAATCATTACTCTCACTCCACATCCATGATCATATAAAGTTAAACTAGTAAACCCCCCAAATGTTCAGTGGTTACTGAGACTACTGCCTTAGCAACTTACTTATTGAAGGAACAAAAATACTTGAAAAGATAGGTTAGTTAACTACCAGTGACATCACTGAGAAGCAACAGCTGAAAAGAAAGCAACCCCTTCCCCCAAATTATCTTTTGATTAGACCTTTAAAAAATAAAACTAAGTAACTCTTTCAGAGGACACCACCACTCAGGAGCACCTACATTTACTGGTAAAGCTCAGATACTTGGTTAATCTAGATTATATTTTCCAAGCAAGGTATTAAAAAGTTTATATGAAATTATGAAAAAGTCAAAAAATAAAAATCAAAACAGGGCAAAGTCCTACTTTCACCTAAGAAATTCTGTGTCAGATGATGTGAATGGAGCTGCAATTTTAAAATCCTCTCACGACCAGCCAATTTCTAATCAGCAGGTACATAGCTACTTGCTTCTGGAGGCAGGAAGATGGGACAACTGGAATTTTACACAACTATTTAAAACGTCCCAAGCGACCTTTAACAACAGCTTTAAACATCTGTTTTGAGAATCATTTTCAACAGGATTAAATATATATGCATGGTTGTATAAACACTGTCTTCAGCGGGGGCATCAGATTGATTTAAAGCCCGGTTAGACCTAACGGCTTGTTCGGAGAGGAAGCTCTGGCAAGGATGGATAAACAAGCACTCCGAGCCCAGAGGTGAGCAAAGCACTTGTTTCTGCTCCACGAGAAAAAGGTTCTTTCAGTAAGAGAGGCTGCTGAAGTATCTAGGCTCTGAAGCTCAGCTGTGCTCTCACCCAAGCGTTTGCAGCTACTTCGGTTTGTGGGTGTGATGCAGGTGAGTGGCTCTGCCCACATGCAGTCTACCTACAGGGTATCTAAAAACTACTTCCTAACTTAACTGCTACAGCCTCACTTAAAAAGAGAGCCCTGATGTGTAGGTGCACTTACCTACTATTTATAACAGAAGCCTTGCTAACAAAGCATTTTCTTTAAACATAAAAGAAACCCCAGTCTGAGAAGCCTACCTATGGATGGGGGTAGGAGAAACAAATGAGGATGTGTATGTATTTGTTTATTTTCTTCAGAGGGAAGAAAAATAAACGGAATTGCTTGAGAACCCAAAACCTTACAGGTGGTTTCTGTACGCATTAATAAATCAATGGCAAAACCTTCATTCATCTACTAGTTGCCAACTACTTCACACGAAGGGTTTAACTGTTGCCAAGATGGTGAACATGAACAGCTGTCACATCAGTATGGGATAAAATATCTTAAAAGGAGAAAAATAACATACTGCAGCATTTACACAGCTTGTGCTAAAAAGTTTGAAAAAAAAACCTCACAGCCCAAGTCTTTTCAGAGATTAGGCCAAAATGCAGACAGAATATTTAAATATAACAGCAATCTGAATAATGAGCTGAGAACTAGCAGAGAGTTGTTATCCGGGTGTTATCTGCACAGAGCTGAGAGGACCCACGGACCCAGGCCCCTCGTACCAAGAATCTGTATGCAGGCACAATAACCTAAGTGTGCTATTCACTGCTCTGCTGGGGCACCTTAATTAGCCAGCCAAGCCCGACCTGAGTTTGCCTTGTTTTAAGGCTTCCGGCATCCTTAGAGAGTTCTCCAAAAAGCAATTCAAAGCAGGAATGTGATTAAGGGGAAAGCCTCTGCTGGCCACAAATAGTGCTGTGAATACCTCCTGCCTTTCTGCTCCCTCAAGGGCTGAGCCAAAGAAAGAGCTGTGGCTCAAGAGAAAGCCTCAGTAGTCGTGGGTCCAAGTCCAGTGCAAACTCCTCCCCATAAGATGCTGCAAGGAAATCACTGCGTCTCACAACCAAGACAGTTCTACTTTCTGCTTTTATAGCCACCACCCCTCGACGCTGATGTATCAAATACACTAAAGAGAGCACTCTAATTAGAAAGCTGCACAGTTGAGCACTTTTGGTCATTTGTGCTAGTTCAGTTTACCACAAAGAACAAACAACTACAAGATCAGATCCTCTTACAGTAAGTACTGTCACTCAGACCTCTCAGGAAACTTAATTTCACACAACTGCAACGTAAATAAATAATTTGAAGATATCAGCGGCAACCTTTCATGTTTTTCACACCAAGTTACACACCCTTGCAACCCTCAAAATCCACAGGTTCCGGTAGATGAGTAGGATTTTACAAAGCATCTGTAGTCATGTCGCCCCTGGTCAGAGGGGGCAATAAATTTCTGGACAGACAAATCTTACTTTTACAAATGCTTCAATAACTTAGGCACTTCAGGGCAAACTTTTTTCTTTCTTATGTAATGCCCATTGCTGGAATCCAGAGAAATATTTCCAAAATTTTATCCTTGAGGCATTATGTAGTTTTACTCCCTCTGTCTGCTTGCTTGCTTTCCTTCACCAAGCAGAATCCTTCTGTACCACATATGGCATAAAAAGACTAAAAATGCTGTGTCCAGTAAATTTGACCATAATGCACAGGGCTGATGCACTGCAAGTGCTTATCTCAAATCACATACAGCTTTCTGCTCCATGAGGAATCCAGTTTCCATCTTCCAAACTGCTACATGACAGGCCTCTGTAAGGGCTTTCATTTTTACCAGAGTGCCTTCTAAGCCACTAAAAGTAGAAAAGATGCCAGAACAGAATCTAAAGTTATGCCATTGAACCTTAGTAAGAGAAAGAGCATTAGGAAAGCTTCTCCTAGATTTCTATGAATAAAGAATTGGGTAAGGTATATTGAAGAGCACATGCAGAAATAGATGGGAAGAGGAAAGAGTTTTGTGTACTGGGTATGATTCAACCACTGCACCCAATTTCACCAATGTGCAAGGACACAGAAGTTACTGAAAATAAGAGTGGGGAAAATACCCCAAAACACTCCAAAATATTAAAAGGACATTTAAACAACAGCTACAGTTTCAACTTCAGGTTTACTGTAGTATCTCTTAGTTTGTAAACATCAAAACTAATACTATGTTTTTTCCTCCCCCTCTCTCCTTGAGAAGTATCTGCAGAAAACTGCAGTAGTGCACACTCTCTACCCTGAAAGACCAATGTTCTGGCATAGCAGAGGCAGTGAAAAACAGATTCAGCATCATTCCCCTTCTGGCAGTGCTCAACATGAGAAAGAGGGAAAGCTACCAGCATACCCTGCGTTTTTGCTTCACTCTGTATTTCTGGCTGAGAGGCACAGACATTTATTTATAGAATCTCACAGCAAATTTGCTTGCATCCCGAAGTGCATTCTGATTATTTTATCCCTATTTTAGCACATTACAGTTAATAACATTTTATAACTGTAGTAAAATGCAAAATATACCAATAACAGCTAAGAGAGTTGTAGCAAGTGAGAGGAGACAGAAATGAAGGTCAGGTACTCACTCTGCCAGAAAGCAGCACTGCTTCTCACTAAGCATGAGCTCAATGCTTGGAATCAGTGTTTCAGAAACCCCAGGCACAGCTAGGTCTGTTACACTGGCTTTAGTGATAGTCCTTTCAGTGAATCTGGATGTCTCCTGCTGGATTTACTGCTCTAATGGCATTTGAATCAAGGCAACTTCCTGAGTAAGCCAGAATTAAAAATAAATGCATGAAGATAGGATATAGTGATTAAAAGTATTGCCCAAATCATCTGCTATTGGTCTCTCAGTTCCTTCAGGCACTCAAACTGCCTCAATTTTAAACTCTGCTTAAAGTAAAATGAATGCACGCCAATAAAAATTTTGATGGAAAATCCAACATCAGCCAAATCTGGCATTGTTTGTTTCAGTTATATAGAACCATTGTGTCCGGTCCTTGGATCCTCTTTATTATACCCTCATTTCCCCTGACTGAAGAAACCTCTGTAACAGAAAACCCTCAGGAGCCATAATTTAACAAAGACAGCATCCAAACTTGATACAACAACCGTATGAATGAAGCCAGTAACGTGGGTATGGCTAGAGTAGAAAAGAAAATAATTTCCAATGGACAAAATGAAAAACTACATTTGATAATAAATCTTCTTTTTATGAGTAGGCTTAATAGTCTTCCTCTTGGTACAAGAATGTAATGTTGTGTTCCTTGCCAAGAAACAAAAAAAGGACAGAAAACCCCCACAGGACAAGAACTGTAAAAAACAGAATTAAACAGCAGACACACAAAGTATTTTCAAAAAGTTCTCATTAACCAGACTTTTTAAGAACATCAGTGCTTTAATGAGTCTTCAAAAAGGCAGCAGAAGTCAGAGATACACCAAGGCTGGGGCAAAATGAGACAATTGCACAGGAATTACTGGAAAGCCCCTCCACACATTATACTATTACAAGAAAGCAACAGCCTGCATGTGTACAAGCATGGCAGTCACACACAGATCTGGGGCTGGAAGATACCCACACCACCTTTTTCCTACAAACAGCTGAGAACCCAAAACTAAATGAGCTCAAATGAGGGTGGTGTTTGCACCCAAACCCAGGCATCGCTGCTTTGACAATGTGAACAAAAGCAAAAGTGCTGCTACTCCTGTTTGTGCATTCAAAAGGTGCCCATTACAACCAGCTCTCTCTGAAGCCATTTCGCTACTCACTTTTAAAATTCACGGGCTCTGTTTTGGTTTATCTAACACTGAAATGCTACCAACAGAAACCAAGTTCACACTGGGGCAATACTGCAACAGGCAAAGTAATTTTCAGAAGCTCTTTCTGTTGAAGTCAGTATCAGGTCGTCCAACACGCTGACACAGCCAGAGCTGTTATTTTTAAACACAGCCATAGTCTATTTAACTAAAGCATCTTTACTCTGACTGAGCCAGTATTACTTTGATAAGACTCCTTAAGTCTCTACACTGAAGCCTGCATATCATATGAAACAGAGAAAATGCAAACTTTGGAAGACAGTCCTTCACTGCAGCTAGGAGAAGAGAAAAAAGGAGAAGAAGAGAGGTCCAGGAGAAAGCTGGGAGGACCTGGCACTGAAGACAATAAAAAGCTATCTGCAGGACAGCTATTCACACTGAGAACTTGTATCACTCACCACCTGCACAGAGACGCACTGGAACAATTTCAGTCAACTCCAACAGCAAACAGCTTTCTGCTGTTAGAAACTCAGCATTACACTTCTAAAACAATTCTTCTGCCAAGTTTGTTTCTAGCAACCCTAGGTTTTCTTACATATCGTTTAACTGATGAAAACCCGGATGGAAGAAGAGAGGCAATGCCATTGTCAAAGGCACGGAAGAGGCTGCAAGCAAGAATTATGCATTTTGGGCGGCTCGCTGAGATATGCTAAGCAACTTATTTGTATACATTTTCTTCAATGTAATTCTGAATTCTTTATATATAANTGCATAATTTCATTCCCAAGAGCAGCCCCATCCTTCCCTCTCACCAAAGAAAGGATTTGTTCTATACATATAGACAGTGTAGCCTATTTGTAATAAAGTTCTCCTATGGCAGCATTTAGCCTCCATTTCTTACATATAACCTACAAAATAAAGAAAAAGTAAGAACAGCAACAGTATATGCTGCTCAGTAGTGAAAACCTTTGAATTTTACAATATAAAATTTAGTTTTGCATCTTGAGCTATGCAAGGATACTGCAGGCTCTGGAGGCAAGGGAAGCAACCCCAAGCACCCAAGACCAGCACACCGCACAGGATTGTCACCCACCGGCAGCCACACAGAGCTGGCATATTGGAGCCACTCAGCCTAGCATGCTGAGATTATTTTAGCTAAAATTATTTTGAAATCTCTGTAGTTTTCCCGAAAGATTGCAATTATCCCAGAATCTCCTTATAAACACGACTGCTCTCCCTGAGGCTCCGAGAGCACTGGGAGGGTAAGCGGGAGCCTCGCAATCTGGGGGCTGCTACACTGTATCTCAAAGCCTACAGAAATGGTGTTCCCATTCTTGCTGTCCTGGCAATCAGTCTCCTTGCAGAAGACTCACTCACCAACCCCTTCCACGTCGAGTTTTGACTGCCTCCCAGTACTGCAGGCAGCGCCCGGCTGCACAGCCGTCATCGCACAAGGATTAAGGGGCTGCAGTCTACCCAGAGCCCAGCACTGACAGTGCCCCATCTCCCTATTCCCCCCTTCCCCCTGCTTCTCCCCACTGCCTTCCTCACCTTGTACACACCTCAGCGCTCACTCAACCCTCTCTGAAGTTACTTCAACTTACTAAAGAGAGCTAAAGCAGTCAAGGGGGGGAGAGGAGCTTTTCTGCTGCAATTCACGGTGAATTGCACAAGTTCAGCAAGCAGCAGGGCTTACACAAGAGAGGATGAGGCAGGACCACAGGCCCAGGAGGGAAGAGCAGGGTATCCCCTTTAGCTTGGCTGTAATGTACAACTCAAATATTTCAATCAGATGGAAATCACTCCTAGAGAGGAGTGACTGCATTAAAGAGGTGATTGTATTTATTGGAACGGTGACATGCAGACTTCTTATTCGACAGGGTTCTTAAACAGGATTACAGGGCTTTAATTTGGTTCTTTAAATTGGTTTTGGAGGGAGAGAGATAGAGAGGGAGAGGGAGAGAGAGAGAGAGAGGGTACACAAAAAAAAAAAAGTTGAGAGCTGGGGTGGAATAACCTTGGAAGGAGTACACTACATTATGCCATGTCAACCATAATAGCTTCCCCAGCACAAATATATGCTAGTGCACATTCTCCAAGTTAACTAATAAACAGAAGAGCCATAAAAAAGATAATTACTTACACTGTGCATTTGCACATTGCAACCAGTAATTTTGTAGCTTTAGTTCCATCTTTCAACTATCACTTATATTGACAAGGAACAGCGGCAGCAGTGTATATCACAAAAGGAGTAAACAAATGACCTTTACCTAACTTTATTAAAGTAATAAAGGACAGACGGGGTTTTTTGCTGTTTTTTTTTACTTACTTCAAAGAGAGTTTTATAGCTAGCTACCAGCAGGGTGTGGACTGAAGCTAAAAACTTTGAAATGGGTCCCTGTGAAATCTGAAACCAAAATACAGCAGAGGTCACCTCTCTGTGAAGAACCGCCTTGTCTGTATGTATACTATAAGCAAAGCTCTGTTAGCTCAACCTCAGTAATAATGTAATTCAACTTAGCCCCTGGGAATAGCAACAACATCAGGTTTCTACTACAAAGATAAATTTACTGCACACAATACCTGTTCCTATATATTTGCAGCATGTTTGATAGTAGCCAGACTCTAGTGTTACATGGCATACCTCAAGCTATTTTTTCTTGTTAGAGGCTAACCCAGGCTATAAATAAATTTTTATTCTTACTCTCACCATTAGCCAATTCTTTTTAATCAACATTGCACGTACATTAGTTTTATGCAATATACTAGCCAATATTAATAGGAAAGGAAGCGATATATCTGGGTTTTTGTTTTGTTGGGTTTTTTTAAATTTTTTAATATTTTTTCCCACAAAGGGGAGAATTTCAACCCTTTTCAACAAGGACACTGATAATTTTTCCAGTGGAGAGACAGAATCTCCTAAGACAAGTATTGAGACAATAAGACAATTATACTTTGATCTGTCTCGTGGGTTCCTGTGAAACAGTTCACAGACCCAAACTTGGTGACAAGTGCCATACAGCACTCGAGGTTCTTGGAAAGGGTTGCCCATACACACATTGCTCTGCTGATACATATGGGCTAGGCTCTTCCAGCTCTAGGAAAGGACCACGCAGACGAAGCTGCTGGCGCTGGAACCACTGGATGAGCCTGGGCTCCTGCTGGCCCTGCCTGTGGAGCACTCCTACCTCCTGTCTCCACTCAGAGCTCTCCCTCCCTTTCGCCCCAAGGTCTGTTCTGTGTGTCTGCCAAATCTCTCCTCAGGTGGAAATCTCCACATCTAAGCAAAGATTTCCAAAAGTACCGGACTGAAATGTTGACCACCCTTGCTGGACAACACCTCTCTGGTACAGAAGAAATCCCACCACACATAATGGTCTCCATTGGCCACTTCGGGTCCATCGCTGGAGAGACAGTGCCTTGATTCAGGTAACTGGAGACTTTCAGACTTCAGATACTTTGAAGGACACAGGATCCCACCAGGTAATACATTAAATGCCACTTGATTTGATTAGAAGCACTGACATGCAATAAAACACTCATGTTAGGAATGGCAAGGAAAAAGAACACTTTCTGCTGACCAAACAGCAAAAACTTCCATTTTCAATGGTCTGGTGCTTGAGAAGAACTAAGCAGTCTTTGAAATCCAGCCCTTAACCAGGAGCTGTCTTAGGACATGTTAAAACGAGGTGCACTGATCTTTAAAGCATCTAAGTTTAAGCAAACACACACAAAGAGCATAATGTACATGCAATAACCCTTTAAAGAGGAAGCAGTATTTCAGTTTCTCCCCAGGTTCTTGGCTCACAGGAAAACATCTGATGTAAAAAGGGAACCAACCCAATCTGCCCCTCTGCCACCTAAGGGCAAATTATCCAGGCACCTATAAAAAAACCCCCTGATGCTTTACAGCTTAAACGTTTTATATAGTTAAACTGAGTTGTCTTGAGTTCACATGCTTTATGTTATTTGATATGTTTTAACTAGGAAGCTACCTGGATTCATTTCAAGATTTTCCTTATTTTTTTTTTTTGAACTAACCTGTTTTTGAGCACAGACTCTCTCATGCTAGCACTACACAGATGTATTCAATCTCTCTGCATGCTGCAAAAGTATTTAAACAAAGTTTGAAATGGAGTGAAAAAATGGAGGGGGGAACCTGACTGCCAGACCACTTGGTTTGGTTTCTGCTTTTGTGTTAGGTTCATTTATTTATTTTGAAATAACATAAATGTCAATGTATTTGCAAGTTCTTCTGCATTTTTTTTCTGCTTTATACCAGACCCATGATTTTGATCAGGTTGATAAGGAACAAAGCAAACACCTAGAGAGGGCTTTGCTGGTTACAGACATACTTGGCTTTACAAAACATTGTACTAGCCATTATTAAAACACGCATCACAAGTCCTTTTTTCTCCTTCAGATGCTCAGGATTAAACTTTGCACTTAAATCTTTTCATAAAAATATTTATGAAAATTTGACTGAGAGATCTACTTTGGACAGTTTGTCTTAGAAGATGGAGTTTTTTGTTCCAAATCATGCACACACAGAGGTATCTGCCAAGCTCTCCAACTGTGTCACTCCAGTCCTTAAGCCATTTAACACAGAACATGCACGTGTCCTTTGAATGCCAAGTCAGCTACGTGTCAAAGACAAATAGCTCTGCATAGCCAACCCATTCCAATCAGCACATCAGTAAGAAATCCCATTTGTATTCAGTATTATGTCCCTTGATGGGAATGGGGAAAAAAATAAAAAAGAAAAAAATTAACACATACCCACAAATGCTTTTACAACCTCAGTAACTTTAGGAATAAGAAAATTACACAGACTTTGGCCTGAAAATACACAGTTTGCCCTAGGGGAGAACAGCTTGTATTTAGTAAGTGAATTAAAGACCATGAACATCTTTGCTTTCTGCCCTGATGGCTGGGTCCAAAAACATTTGAGTTACCAAAGAGTTTTGCCTTTGCCTATGTTTTTAGACATATTTAGGCATTTAAAGACAGCTGCAATTGAAAGCCAGAAATTGTACAGATTAACTGTGAACACTACGAAGACAATCATCCCTTAACCAGGTATTTAACGCAAAGCTTCATCTGCATCAAAATCTGAAACAGAACGATGGGCTTCTTGTGGGCACTATCAGAACTTAAACACAATAACAGAAATATATATTGAACTAGGTATTCATTTATTATTGCAGTAATGCTGTATCAGGAGGGCTATATAAGCAAATGTACCATAGGAATGCCAGGTATTATTTTTATACACAGGTTCTTGCACCCTAAATCTCAGCACCTTCAAAGAACTGTAGTCAATACAGCAGAAAACAATCATATGAGAATACTTGATCTGACCCTCCACAGGGTACATCTCAAAATACAGTTTGTACGTTCCAAGAATAAAATTTTAGGTTAGGTTTTGGTGGTTTAAGATACACAGGAAATACAGTATGTTGCCTGGTGTATAGCAATAATTTAAATAATACTGAAAGGCAGCTTGCCTAAATTGTTTTAGCATTGACCAGGAGCCTGGAGAAATTGTTATACAATTCATTAACACTCCTAAAACTGGTTGTGTATCTGAGTCAGGAAAACACAAAGGTACTTGTGAGGTCAGTACTTTTGAGTCATTGTATTCAGTTCTAGACAGAGTTGGATGCACTGCCTAGTATTGTCCACTGTTTCCGTTCCAAAATCCTATTTTCAATTTCACCTAATTTTTCATATATTAAGCTGAAGGTTGCCTCTGCTAAGTGTCTGCTAGATCAGAAGCATCTGAGCCAAAACACTTCTCTCTTTCTGACATCAGAGCTCCTAAGTGTACTTTCCAATGCCGTAATTTAATTTTTAAATTGAGGATATTTTCTTTGGAAAGCACTACCCAGCTTTCAAATACTTGACTTTGTGGCCTTAGTGATACTCTTTATAAATACAGAGGTTTTTGTATATACATCTATAAAGGCTAAAATGTCATATGGGTTGTTAAGCAAGTACTGGGATAGTGGATTAGATGAAATGACTTACAGTAATACCAGCAATCTCTCTGAACCCAGCCAATTTATAATTTACATTGCTCTAGAAAGTATTTATTTGAATCACACAGTCAACTTCAGTACCAAACTGCTCCCACAGCATTCTGCCAAGACTTCCAGAGCCGCCAAAAAAAAAAAAAAAACCCGGTCTACATTTGTAGGGGGGGATATAATATATATATTTCAAATTATATTTTTCCTTCCTTGTTTTGATGGTATTGAACAGCTAAGCAAGCTTTACCCATCAAGTAAGCTTTCCTATTCTGCACTCTATTTACCATCAGAAGGACATGTGCAGGTTGGGTGGTAAGCACCCTCGTTCCAGGACTGACATTTACTGTGCATTTCCAAACAGAATATGCAGGTCCCCCTGGCCTCTAAACTATGTTGTGTTTAGTGTAATAGCGATGGATGATATGCAGAGGGATACTTGTCTTCTACAAGGAAAAATAAAGCCAAATAAAATCAAAACAACGAAACCCCCATATCATTTAACACTTAAATATATGCATTAATATTAAAAAAAAAAAAAAAAAAGCTTGAGATCAGTTATTACAGGTATAGATGAAGACAACAAGCAGAGATTTTCCAAGCAATTCAATGAATCCTCTTGGTCTGGCCAACACAGCACAGTTCAGCTCTTGGCTGAAGCGCTGCCAGTAACGCCAGGTACTCGTTCAGGGCAGCGCAGCAACAATAGGAACAGTAGTAAACTGCTGTCAACTCCGTGCTAGTCAGGACTGCCACGTACTTCAGCTGGAGAAGCAACTTCAGGAGATTCCAACTGCACAAGGGAAAAGGTATTTACCAGCTGCTAGCTGCTGTGGGTCAAGAAAACGCAACGTGAGATGCTACAAAGCAAGCCCGAGCTCTCGCACCAGCCTGTGATTTACGGATCTTCACCTCAGCCTGCTGACTCACATGAAAACTGCCTCCTGCTTTGATGTCACCTGGATTTTAACATGTTAGACAATACAAGGCAAGAAAAGAGTTTCTTCCTAGCCAAGACCACAACAGTTTAAGAGACAAGAACAATTAATGAGGCTATTAGAATATTTCCCTAATTAGCACTTTGTAACAGCTGACTGCATCCTTGTCAAGCAGAATTGATATTACTACCATAAGACACAAACTACGTTTAATATGCTCCCAGAGGCCTAAATAAATAGATATCTACATCACATTCACCAGACTGCAAAGATCCAGGGGGAAATAAAACACTGGGAGCCATCATCCTCCCACTGAGGTCTGATGCTCTCAAGCCTTCTTCCACTCTGCAACTTTTCAATGAATTTGTAGAAAATCTCAACTTTTTAGTAGTCAACATTTTCCAGTTTACTCTACAGTTTTGAATTGCCATCCCTCTGTCACCAGCCCAGATTAAGAGCATGCCGTAACTGAACATACTTTCTTATCTAACCAATTAATTAAAATTTGTTTCTCATAACTAATAATCTGGATCACAAATTATCTGCAAAAGAGCCATGTATTTGCTAGGATATATTTAAATTAAATCCCTCAAAATCCCATTTGTGATGATGTACAGTGATATGTGTTATCTCGAATACAGAGAAGAAACAAAAGTGTTTTCCCACACGTCAAGTGACTCAGAGTTAGTACAGAACCAGAGCAGACCCTGTGGGCAAACAGAGCTAATATTAACATACAATGAGTAAGTTACTGCTTGTTGCCTAAGGGTCAAGAAGCTTTTATTCATCTTCATCTGCCAAAAAACACGACACAAAAGACAACTAACCCCCAAGAATCCTACCAGAAGCCACACCACCATCTACCACCATCTCTCATATGGCAACAGGCATTTCAAAACATAGCTCGAAGAAAAGCCTGTGATGTAATGGGAAGCAATGCTATTAAATAATATAGATTGCATTCTTCTAAGTCAATACGAAAACAATGACCGACTCAGTTTTTGAAACAGCAGCACTATGAAAATGCAAAATTGATTTACAAGGGAAATAACAGCCAGAGGTTACTATGGCTGCTAAAGTTATAGGACATTTTTTAAAGAAACTAGAATTCATATCCAGTTTAAAAAAAGCTAGCAAAGGCAATTTTATGCACCATCGCAAAGTGAAACAAGCTATTCTCCTAAATTAAAATAGTTTTTTTAAAGCATTATCATTCCAGCACCATCCACAGCGCAGCAAGGGCAGTGCTGCAGTTTTAACTGGCAACAATGATTTTAACAAGGGAAAAACTAGCAGCCTTTTGCCTTCTTTCAGTTCAGTTCTTGATCCATGAAACATTCCTCTTACAAAAGGAAACAAACTAATGCTGGCCTTTCTTAAAACAGTTTCCATTTCTCATCTCTTACATGTTAATTTCTCATGATTTTCACAGCAAATAGAGTCTTTTGCCAGGTCATTTGGCCTGTAACAAGTGGAGCTGAACAAAAGCAGGCGGCCCCTGCGTGCAATGTCACCTCTAACATCACATGCAACAGGGACCGTTCCAGCACAGTGACACCGAGCCCAGCTCGGTTCAGCCAGCCCTGTCCGACAGCTCATTTCATAACCAGCAAAGGGTCGCCACAAGGGCTGCAGCACACCTTGCTGGCCAAGGCAGTGAAACTGCCCCATTCCCCCAGAGCGCTCCGGTCCAACCACCCTACAAACAGTGCAAAGCCTGGGGCATCAGAGGCATCACCTGGACCTTCCCTTTGGGTTAGATGATTGTGGTGTACATGGCAGCTTGAATGCAGCACCCTAAAATCACCTTTCCCTTAAATAATGTCAGCTGCCTCAATCCTCAGGCAAGAGTCAAGGATAATGACTGATTTAACCAAGAGACCATTAAATCCCCAGATATCCTAAAGCATAGCAGCACTCCATCTATTGGTCAGGAATTAAGGACGTGCTTAATCATCATCATCATCGTGCACTAACCTCTATCATTAAACACTCAACCCCTAAGCAGCCCACCCCTTCCTGCCTGGGACTTCACATTCTTCCAGCAAAAATTAAACTCAAGTTATAATATCTTCTGAAAAATAATGCAAGTAACTCTAAAAGCATTAACATGACAACATCTAAAGTTAAAACTGGTATACTTTATTAGCCACACAATTATAATTTTGTTTCATTGAGAAATACATGCACTTCTTACTCAAAGCAGCATTGAGGAGCTTGTCTGATAACAGCCAAAGAGCTCATGCTGTTCCCTGGGTTGACACTTTCTTTCCCTGCAAGTACTGGATGCCACCAAGGAGGTTTGTACAATTTGTTCACACACAGTTTCCAGCCAGCAAGGCCACTGAAGTGACCGGGTGTGCAGTCCTGAGAGCTCCCTGGTACAAGACAAACCCTGGCAGGGAGGCAAAAGGGAGTCTTTCACAGCAGAACTGCTGTCAAAGCAGACACGTGCGGAACCTGCCCCGTCTTGCACTGCTCCCCCCAAAAGCCACCACCGTCCCTTCCCAGCAGATCACACAGAGCCATACATCTGCCACACCTGTGCTTCACTCCAGTCATCAGCCACCGGACCAGAAGGTGAGTGAGACAGCGTGAAGCTGCCCCAGGCACACCAAAGCGCTCTTTGAAAGGCTGAGGTTACATTTGTCAGCTTCATTCCTCTGGTACCAAAACTCATTTAAGCAGCAGCTTCTCCCACACAATTCAGCAATTCCATACATTCATGCTTTTATAACCCTTGGCCATTCATTTTTTGCCCAGATATTCATTGCCATTGATTTTATCTATTTGTTTTCTTAAACTTAACTCCTCCACAAAGTGGAACTACGCAGATGAGGCACATGCCTACACATTTTTCCTGCACTTGGTATCACATCACTACACTCCAGACACGAGTCCAGGACATGTGAATGAAAACCAGCAGATTCAGGCTCAACACGCCTGTAACATAATGATGCTGAGAGGACAGAAACAGAGGCAACCCACCCCCACGATCGGGTTGTTGCTTTTGAGACATGCTATACCCTCCTTATAGAGCCAGTCCAAGGCTTCCCTGCCAAAATCACATCGTTCAGCCATGCAGACCTTGCCTGCCCTGAAGTCTGCAGCGACCATTGACTGATAACTCCGCTCTGAATTCTTAAATAAGCTTTTTAATGCGAGATGAAAACTGACCAACACCGAGTAACAAACTCCCAAAAGGCCCATCGTAAATCCTCATTTCTGGAGCCCCAAAGTTCAAGGCAGCAATCTTGAATTTCCTCCTCGCTAAGACAAGCACGGAATGGAGATAATTCCAAACTGCGAAGAGAGCAGGGGGCTGGGTGGGCACGGCGAGCCCGCGGCAGCGAGCGGCGCGGGGCTGATGCTGCTCACGCCGGTGGCTCCGCGCTGCCGTGACCGGAATGCCTGAGCCCGCACCGGGAAGCGCAACCCCGGGCTCCCCGCACCGCGATCCACGGCGAAGGTGGAGCTGCGCGACACTATTAAACCCCCAAATAACGTACATTTTAAGAAGTTTTCCGAGACGCGCAGGCAGCCCGGAGCCTCGCGGTGGAGCAGGGACAGTCCGTAGTTACAACAATTACTCCCGAGCTTTTATTTGATTAGCGGAGTTTCGGAGCGGAGGCGCATTATTTAAAGCCCCGTCCTCCTCCTCAGCCCAGCGCCGAGGCAGATCGACGGCACTGCAGCATCTCCCCCGGCGGAGAGCTGGCGCAGACCCGCGGGCAAGTTCCCCCNGCCGTCCCCCGCCCGGCGCCCGCAGCCCGGGCAGCGTTACCTCAGCGGGCCCGCGCCTTTGTGCTGCAGTCCATCCCCGCGCCCGGCGGCGGGAGCGCCAGCACCACCGCGGGAGCGGGAGCGGGCGGGGAAAGGGGCGGCGCACTATGTGGCAGGAAGGGACACCTGGGCTCCTCCTCCCGCGCCCGCCCGCCCGCCGTGGATCACTATCTGGCAGCGCGCGGGGGCTCGCCCGCCGCCCTTCCTCAGCCGCCCC